>JAOCPS010000005.1:969241-995523 GCA_025505425.1 Graphium colonna | reverse complement strand
ATCCCTACCCATCCTATTCAATAAACCTATTCTATCCAATTTCCCAGGTAGACAACGCACTCGCGACTCAATGTTGCGACTGTCTATGTGCGACGGGATCGCTTACTATCAGGTGAACCGTTTGTCTTCCTTTCCATAAAAAAAAAATATTTGCGAAACCCATTTGTATCCTAGCGGACACAGCGCGAGCCGTGTCGTTTTCGGGTCAATGAACTGCGCCAGCTGGCCTACTGTTTGCCGCCCGCATCGTGTCCATACTTTACCCGTTTATTTAAAAAATGTTCGAAAACTACACCCCTCATTTAATATAAATATAATAGGAATCGAGCACCGAGTGCATTTAATATCGTAAATGAATTACCAATCAGCCTGTATATAACAGTAAAGGATAATGCCCATTTTTATATAGCGTACCGTACCAAGTTGCATTAAGTTCAATCTGTGTTTTTAGTGACTAGGCTTATTATATTAACTCCTACAGAAGTTCTTTTCGTGAAGAAACAGGTTTCGGATATATTTGATAAAATTCAAAAATCGATTTATAGAAAATAGTTTTTATTGCATTCTACATCTCTATGACTGATTGTGTTAACGTCACGTGTGTAAAGCAAATTTCATACTTTTATACTTTAAATTAAATTCGCTTTAAAAAAATGAAATCCATGGAGAATTGTAATAAAAGGAGAGAAAAATTGTAATAACTATATAATTTTGATCTTGATGCATGAGACTTTTTGGTACCGCTTTTGGGCATTGTCCTTTAATAATTTACTAAGTATGTTAAGACAATTTTTGAATTATTCCACTGCTGGGGTCTACTAGAACGACGAGGGTATAGTCCACCACGCGGCTCTAATGCGGATGTGCAGACTTTATGTATCTTAGGAATATTATTTTTTGGATTCTTCGTGATGTTTCCTTCACCGCAAAGCACGTGGTAAATCAGCACTTAAATTTTCAATTAGAAAATTAAAAATTTCACTAGTGCCAGCACCAGGCATGCAACTATGGTTCGCCTCAAGTACGAATTGAATTTCCAAGAAAGTTACGAATTTTCGATCAGGCCACGTGTCGTGACGCGAATTTTTACCCATACCAAAAAGTGTTCAACGCCGCTAGAGACGTTTTTAATTCAAAAACATCTAAATATCTCAATGTTAAAATGCAGTAATGTATCTATATGTTATACATACCTATGTTGTATGTCTTCCTTCACTGAGCTCAGTCAGCTTACTGTGAAAACAGTTCGCAAACAATGCATAAGTTTGTTTATATTATTACTACGCGGACATCAAAAGCGTCATAATATCGTATGATGAATCAATTTGTTAAGAAATCTAATTTTAATAAAAGATTGTAACAATGTCTTTTGTGTAAATCTTCAAAAAAAATGTATATAAATTGTATCCGTTTCAATTGGCAGGAAACTGAAGCGAGATTCAATGGGCAATAACAATGATGTAGTTATAACCGACACAGACCGATTATTGCTACAAAAAGATGAAGAGGTAAGAATATAAGATTTACTTTAATCATGCACTTGTTTTTCATCATATTAATAAGTATGTATCTGACCGCCTAGTGGTATAGGCTCTTGCTTTACAACCCGGAGATCGTGAGTTCGAATCCCACGGAAAGACGACTTTATGATGTTGTTTCTTGGTTAGGTTAGCGCACGCGCTGATCACGCCATGATCCATGCGTCGGATAGGCATGTGAAAAGTCTTGAGCTGCGGAGGTCAGTTGCCTGTGGCTCTATGTAAAAGTCATATTCAAGTTATATTTGGTCGAACTAGAAGTAATTTAGAAATAAAGCTAGAAAGTAGAGGATGAATTACTATGTATTTGAAAAGATGTAAATTTTGTACATGGTAGAGCTAACTCTAATGCTATAGCGCGTCATCTTACTTCCAGCTTTTATAAGAACGCTTGATCGGGCAGGTACCACCGCCTCTCAAACACAAAGCCACCAAAAAATAGAGTATGCATTAGCTTGTATGGATGACCATTCCTATACTTTTCTTATAATAAATTACCTATTATGTGCTTTATTGATGATAACCAATTCCATCCAATATCTAAGACTAGCAACGCATAAATATCTCTTTGTCTGTTGGGTTTTGTGCAGTGAAAAGGTCGTAATTTCGTGTGCAGCACAGCCGACGAAAATACGACTTTTACTGGACTGTAATCTGTTTAACCGAGGAGTACTTTCGCGTCACACAATTCAGCGGAAAATAAAAAAAATGTCTGGTGTGAGACGATACCGAATGGCGTTCCCTATCCCTATTCTTTTCTCATTCCTTTCGTCTTCTATACTACATACTCGACCGAGCGAGCGAAGCCAAGTCTAGGATAATACTTCAGTCAAAACTCATTTTGTGTATATATACTCCGCGATAATTCTTGAAGCAGAGTTCCAAATGAAATGTAATTTGGAATATATATAGCTTACCTATATATATTCCAAATTACATTTCATTTGGAACAGTACTCGTAATCAGTACATTTTTCTAGTTCAAAATCGGTTTAATTATTTCAATAAATACATAAGTAAATGTAAAATAATTATATAATCGTGAGGTCCAAGCTCGCGTCGAAATACCAGTTTGCCCTTTTCGTCTCATGGATTTAACCTATAAAGAATTAGTAATTTAGCAACAAATATTCAGATTCGTTAATTGCCTAACAGCAGGTAAACCGTCATACAAGTTTATTAGTATGGCTAAGGGGCATATTACCTATATATGTACAAAACATTGACCTCCACACAACTCCTACAATTGTCTCCGTAGCCTACTGGTATGGGCCCTTGTTAACCGAAGGTCGTAAGTTTGATCCCGTGAAACAATAATTTTGTGTAGTTGTTTCTTGGTTGGATCGGGGCAATGTGGGCTGATCACCCGATATCCTGAAAAGAAAGATGATCCATAAGTCGGATGGGCATGCAAAAAGTCGATCGTGCGCCTAATCTCTCTCCGGTCGTGTTGGTTATTTGTCCCCTCGAGCTTTGAGAGTTAAAGAACAGAGAGTACACCTGTATCTGCGCGCACACTTGTGCACTATAATATGTCCTGCGCAGTTGACTGACCGGCCGCCGTAACAAAAATTCGGTTAGGAGGATGTTTATTTATAAAGAAAATTATGTCATTTTATTGTTAGAAGACTATGCAACTTTAAAACCAAATACTCATTAATGAACCTTAATAAACGATTAGAGCAAAACTAATAAAGATAAAATACAATTGCTTACCATTTTACTTCTGCCTTAATGTATTAATGGCTTTATTATCAAAAATTTTCATGTAATCTGTAGGCTTATCACAAATGTGTCTGAAGCCTGTACATTGAGGAAATCAACGGCGGCTTAAATGTTGACGGTGCTTTAGGCAAGCACCTCATCGGCGCCCCTTCCTCCTTGTAAAAATTTATTTAGTTCTTCTTTTCATTGAAAAGTTTTGTCTATGCGCCCCTTTATGCCGCGCACTTAGGCACGTGCCTAGTTTTCCTAAAGGATAACCTGCCACTGAAGGTGATGCTTACTTTACTTTCGGCTTAAATGTTTCATATTCAGATAGATAATAAAATTCTGACCAACAGTTATTTACCTTATGTACTTACCAAATATTTTTATTTGATTTATTATGTCGCACCAAGAAGGTTCACCCCATTACAAGCTTAAAAATAACAATGAAATTCATATTTTATCAGTGCCACTTCAATTATAGGTGCAAACGGAATTGAAAACTCATAACAGCAAAATGATTTACAATAATCAGCAAAAAATCTAAAATTATAAATAAACTTCATAAAAACAAAAATATACAAATTCCTCCCAATAAAGTGTCCAACTTTTGTACTTTTTTAATAATAAAAATAAATAAGAATAGGTAAAGGGAAACCATTGAAAACTAATTTGAATTTCATTTTAAATAAATTTGAATTAAATGGTAAATTCAAAAATATTTACAATAATAATTAATAGCGTTACTATAAATTATAACACAATTCAAAAAAGTGTCTGTGTTCCTATTTAAACACGTAAGAAGTTATCCTTCTTTGGTCTAACTTGATTAAAATCTTTATTTAAAAAAAAACATCTTTCGCGTTTTCCTACGTTTGTAGAAAAAGCAACACTAATAATAGAAAAAAAGGTATTTAATACATTTAAAATGTTATTATAACGCATTATCTATTTAAATAAAGTTTTTAAAGCAAAGAAGTGCGCACGCATCGTAAAAATTTACTCGCATCATTTTCCCCTAACGTGCCAAAAGAAGTGTAACTTCAAAAATATATATTTAAATAATATTTTTATATATAAAACTTGTTTGAAATAATAACGTGTAATTGAACTAATTTACAGATCCGACGAATGCAAGACATGCTGACACAAATGCAAGAGAAACTCAAAGCTTCTGATAAAAAGCACGACAGTATTATAGATGTATAGAACATAGACTGCAATATATAGTGTAGTGTTATATAAAAAAACCTCTTCCCCTAGTTACTAGTAAAGACATAAAACCTCTTTAGAAATATTGGATGAATTTAGACTTTTGATACATGTGTGTGTGTCTTCGAGATTCAATAGTTTCCAAGTAGTTAATAAAAGTTTTATACAAAGTCGTAAATGTCACAAATGGGAACGAGGTATAAATTTAGAAATAACACTTAGAAATTCGAACAGTTCTAAAATAAATATATAATTTATGGCTTCGCTAAACACAGCGCGTATTTAGCGCGCTCTAAGGCGCTAGTCTGACGTCACGTTAAATCACCAAATTGTGTTGACTGCCAAATAACGCTAGTGGTACGTGACGTTCTGACGCTGACGCACTGTAACACCGCCTGTTGTATTTCTATACAAATATTTAATCTAGCACCTAATTAAATGCGCATTTAATATAATATTATGTCAGAAAGATACAATTGGGTCGGAAACAGCCCTGCTATAATTTTATAAGAAAGATAATTCATACAAAATAATTAAAAAAATGTGAGAAGAAATCGCAAAGGACATAAATGAAAATGGTTAGTTGTAGTACGTAGTAGTGAGCTCAATAGCCAAAAAATTGTTAGCGATCTTGGGCGTAATTAAATATGGCGTCAAAAGAGCGCAACGTTGAAACGCAACGCTACAACGCGGCGCTAAGTACGCTTTCTATTTAGCGAAGCCTTTACTGTTTCATATGTAGTTAAATGAAAATTGAAATTATTGTACTCTATATCTTAATTCATTTATTACTTAAACATATGAACTTATCTTTTTGGGGATGTTGAACGTATTTGTGTTTAACAAACTTTAAAATGTAAAGTTAATTTAAATTTTAAATATATAAACTAAATTTTACAAAGATAATAATATTAATGAAGTTTTAATTAAACAAAATAGGTATCAATAAGTTGACACATCTTCTAGAAAGATATCAGACGGAAAGAATTTGTTTATAAGAATATTTATTGTTTAAACAGAAAAGTAATATAACGTGAGTAGTAAAGCACAAATCTAGATGATTATTTTAAAAATATAAAACTAAATTCTTTCTAAAGAAAGGCTTGATAATGTAATTTATAATAAATTATTTTCGTTAAATATTTATTTCATGTTAATTTCTTTATTGATAAAGTTTTACTTAAATAAATGTACTTTGTAAAAAAGTTGGAAAAATACAACAATATATATTTACTTTTTATACGTATTATGTTTTTTGCCATTTACGCTTTAAATTTATATCGCAATATTAACTTGTACACTATTTTAAAAACAAACAAAAAAAACTAGATTAACAAAACTTTTGTGAATGGTTGTAAAAACAATGTTTTTCGTATGTATTGTTTAATCATTATATTATTTTTATACCCAACGATACGTGAAAGGATTAATGAGAAATTCAATATTCTTGGATCTGGATTAACGAATCCAAAATCTACAGAAATAAAATACATTTCGGCAGATGCAATACTTTCAGCTACTTTTCCAGGACAGATATTAAATAATTCATACCAAAGTTTTACTATGTGATTTTTTGTATCAATATTTATAAAGTAAATTGGTACTTTAAATAATATAAATGATCTTTTATTTTACTCTTGACTCCTATGGTACTAGAATATTCTAACTAAGTACCGTAAGTTACCTTGTATCCAATAGAAAATATTCTTTACTGTCGGAAAGATGTTGATCTCTACTACTAGGCAAGGCAACTTTTGTTACGAATAATTACTTTCACACAAGAGTCCATCCACCCGATAAACAATAATTATGAGAATAAAGAGGAAAACTTGAATTAACATTATTTTACAAGTTTTTATTTACTTACACCTGTACCGTTGTCTGTGCATTCATAATGGAATCTTGCAAGTCAAATTTGAGGCACTGCCCGGTTTCCGACTGAGCTGAAATTTTGCAAGTGTATGTATATTGCGTGAAAATGCAATATGAAATTAGCACCGAGAACTTAGAGCTGTTCAGATATAATTTAACAATGCCAACCCAACGAGTTTAGGCTGGTTTGATTCGTTTTGAAGAGTACAACACGGCTACAAAATCTTTAAAAAAACATCGTCAAGTTATTCACACATAATAATATTAATTTTATTATTTTATTTATGAGTACTAATACCATTTGAAACACTCATTCGACTACAGCAAAAGCTATGGCGCAAAAAACTTTTTACTTAGAAGATAAATATATACTGGCAGGCGTTACGGTAAAGACAATAATAAACGAAACCAACCATGAATAAAATGCAGTTGTGAGTAAAGGTGTTAACGGCAATTCATATTTTGTTTAATTTGGTTTCTCGCTTGAAATGAAAAATTTGAATGAACAAAATCATTTGTTTAATTTTTGTACAAATCAAAAATTGTCTGTGTAAATTAGACTTTTTTGACGCGGGCATCTCGGCTGTTAGCCCTAAGCCCTTCACAGCTTCGACGAGCTTGAGGTGACCGGCGCTTAGGGCACCTGGCCTAAACCTCGTTTTTGAATGGCTAAGCTCGAGGACTCCCGGGAAAGCGTTGGCTCTGGCCGCCATTCTATACTTGATACCGGATTGGGAGGCCGCCGAACTCTTAGGTCGCATCGACGGACCCTCCATAAAGTGATCAGGCTCAATGCCTCCCGAAAAAGAACTTCGGTTTGGGCTGTCACTTAATACACGAGAGGGCGGAACCACGTGTCGATCGGTAGCTATTATCTGATTACGGGGATGACTGCAACTAACATTGCTACTACTTCTGGTTGCATTAGCGCTGGAAGAAGACAAGGTGGCGGAAGAAGCTCTAGCAAGGCCTCTTTTGGGAGAGGCCTGCGACATGGCGGTATCTTGTATATGAAAGCCGCACTCGTCTGCGAGCGCGGTTTGTACGTTGTTTTTTGAGACGCTCTTTTTGTCTTACAATCGCGAGCGTCGTCTAATCGTCCGGAAAATCTAATACGAGTCGCAGTCTTATAGGTAGAGCGATCTACTACAAGTCGGTTCGGGTGGAGAACCAATCGAATCGTGTTGGATATTGGCATGCAACATCTTCCACCGCCACTCGGAATGAATTATAAATCAACAGTATCATTATTAAGAACCTTCACATCGATTCGGCCATTAATTTTAAGGAATATCATAATTGTTTTTTAAGGGAAAAGCATGGACGTATATAGAGGGGGGGCGTGCTTACCCTAGGATGGTCTAGTGCCCACCCCGGGATATTGGAGTACTGATTTAGAAGTTTTCAAGGCTAAACGAGCAAAATATGCACGTTGCTGTTACAAACAGATGGCGAGTGATCTTTTCTGTGTCATTGAAACTAAACATGTGAACATGAAATAAAAGGAAAATGAAAAATTCACCGGTATGCAGCGTATGATGAAAGGATTTTGACAGTTAGTTTTGACGTAGCAAACACCTGAAATCTGCCTTAGGCGTTCCTGCCTGGAATAATACAGATAGATCAGATTAATTAAGAATTGGAATTCGGTATCCGTAATAATCGAAATTCGATACTAAAACTACTGCTGTCATCCCACCGGGCTGGATCCTACAAAATGTACACAATGAAATGATTCCAACGCTGTTTATTTTTCGTATTATAAATTTATTATATGTTCGTAATTTTGTGCTCAAATCTAAACGAATGTTACTATACAATTTTAAAAATAAATCACTTTAAAATGCAATTAAAATCGTCGCGAGGCCTACCGATGCGAAACCTACCACTGCGATGCGTACCGCCGCCTCGCCGATCACCAAGACGGCTATCGCTGCGAAGCCTACCGCCGCAACGCATACTCCGACCAGACTCGCCCGAGAAGAGAAGTTACAATTTTATTTTTAATTCTGTGGTCGCTTGCTAGTAAGCGATCACAGAAGAGAGATCACGAAGTAGTATTTATTACCTATCTTTTTCGCGATACCTTTATCTATGTATCTATGTATAATATATTAAGAATATCCAATTGAATGTTTTTTTTTACATTATAGTACCTTATTCAGCTGTTATTAATATTTTTTTTTATATGTAAAATAAGGAAGACAAACGAGCAGATAGTTCACCTGATGGTAAGCGATTCCGTCGCCCATAGACACTCGCAACATCCGGAGAGTCGCGAGTGCGTTGTCAATCTGGGAAATTGGATAGAAAAGGTTTATAGGATAGGATGGGTCGGCATTAAGGATTTGGAAGGAAAAGGAGTGGGAAAAGAAAAGGGTAGACATGGCCATCCGACATCCCCAAAGTCATGCATACTTTATTTTATGCCGACTTTATAAAGGGCAGCAAAAGCTGTGAAAAGATGTTATGCTCTACCACCTATAAATGATAGGTAGATAAATATTAATGCTAATCCAGGCCTCACTTTTAATGGTTTCGTAGTCCACTTGGAACTCTTATCCTAACCTAAATACCTAAACGTAAAATGTGTTGTAATAAACCCCTATACGCAATGTAATGGGTTGTTCATTGATCAAAGGTTTCGCAAAATTTGAGCGTAATTTAAGAAGTCTAAGTCACTTAGATTGCTTAAATTACGGCCAACACGTTACACGATGCTACTCGGAAAGCGGCTCGTGGCGAAACGTAATATAAGGTCAATTGATCAAAAATAACCCATAATGAAGTGTGAAACACAGTTCTTTTATTTTTGTACACAGGCGAGTTTTAAACCATTTAAATCTTATGAAATGGTTGAAAACTGGTTAAACCGGTTGGTTAATTGGTTTAAAGCGTTTTAAACCGAGATTTGGCCTAGAATTCAGTCCGAGGCATAATGCGCTGTGTCCTTAGACAGAAACGCGAGTTCAACCTTAATCCCATACAAGAAAAACAGGACATAATCATGGTGAAAATATTTTATACTGATGGTAATATTTATTACATAATGTAGGTTACTTTCTAACGATATTTTGCAATTTATTATAAAAGGCGAGACCCCTGATTATCGTATAGCTATTAAGACTGCTGGGTTAACATTGTACTGGCATTATAGATGGTAGCGCAAATCATTTTAATGTTATTACAAAAAAACAGTTAACAAACATAAGATAAGGATTACATTAACAGCAAATATTATTTTATTTCTGTAAAGCACTGAATCTAGAAATATCTAAAACCACTCTCATGAATTGAGTAAGTTAAGTATTCGCTAATATTTTATATACGTTTGCATTTGATTTTTTTTTCATCTAAAATCTACCAATTTTTTTTTACCAAATGTTGCTATTAGTTCGTGTAACAATTACCGAACGAAGAACGAACGAATACGGATATGCCAAGTTAACTTTAACGAATGAGCGATACCCCGGTTGTCATTGTCATTACATGTTATAGTGTAATAACCAAAAGTAGAAATAACAATTTTTTAAATTATTATGCCCAGTTTGAATAATTAATAACATAATTGTTAACAATGGCTGACAGAGATTTATCCATGGGTCCCCGCGATGGTGTAACGTATCCTATAAGAGTACAGTATTGTGGAAACTGCTCTATGCCAATTGAATATTGTGAATATTATCCTGAATATGATAAATGTAAACAGTGGCTGGAAAAGAACCTACCCACAGAATTTGAAAAAGTAAAAATAGGTAACCATTTTCAATATAAATGAGCACTTCCATATAGATATCATTGTAACAAAAAAGATAGGTTATTCCTATACCAAATTGTTTATATTAGATTTTCTTAAATCGTTCGTCTTGTTACAATTTTGTATGTCTTATTTAAATAGATGAGGATGAAAATGCTGGTGGCGAAGAAGAAAAGAAACGCCAGAAGCGAGGTGGAAAAGGTATGCTCAAGTCTAAGAAAAAGGAGGATGTTCCTAAACTTGTGCAAGTGTCCAGGGCACCTCGAGGAAAGAAGAAGTCTGTTACAGTAGTGTCGGGTTTAAGTACTTTTGGTAAGTAATTTCTTTCAAATTGTTTTCCGACATGTCTTTCACATATAATATTATATTTTTTATATCTTATTTTCAGATATTGACCTTAAAGTAGCAGCAAAGTTTTTTGGCACAAAGTTTGCTTGTGGGTCTTCTGTGACTGGTGATGATGAGATAGTAATTCAAGGGGATGTTAAAGATGATCTATTTGATGTTATACCGGAAAAATGGCCTGAGGTATAATTTTTTTTTAGTCCTATTAATTTCTAACATAGTTTATAATGTCTATGACATGCTTAAATGATTTAGCAGCTTTAGCTATTGGATAATTAGAGTAAATTATTACTATAGTATAATTTAAATTATATTATTGAAATATAATAAGTAATATTATTGTTATGTTTGATGAAAAGTCAAATATTCAATTCACAATAAATGATGAATCTTTTGTCTCTCCTTAGGTTAATAAGATAACCAAGTATACAACTCTTAAGGTGTCTGATGCAATTGCTATCCCTGGTGTACTTTAAATAACTCGTACTGAGAGTATATTTGTGCACAGTATATAGTTCTATTTATATAATTAACTAAATATGCCCTGAGTGTGACATTCAATATGGAGGGTGGTATAAGTTTTTTTTGCCAAAATAGATACATGTACATACTAAGGTTATTTTCCTGGGTGGGCACTAGACCATCGTGGAATGGGCTCTAGACCATCCTACAATGGGGACTAGACCATTCTGGGGTGAGCACTAGACTATCCTCAGGTGGGCACTAGACCATCCTGGAATGGCCAGGGCCCACCCTGCCCTGCCATCCTTTACAGCCATAATTTCTTCCTTATTATGTAAATTGACAAGCATGACATTTTTTTTAAAATAACAAAAAAAGGTAGATATTTAACCTATATAGTATTTCTAGTATAAATTATTGAATGATAATACATGTACAATAAGTTAATAATCAATTAAAATAAAAACCTCAAAAAAAAATTTAAACTCTGGCAGCTTGCAAATTACAAGAGAGCTATCTTTGGCACACAATACATTATAGTACACATGTGCAGAGCAAACAAACACATGTATACTCTATTGCTTTATTTTACCATTCAATATATAGTTTAATAATTAAATGCTTTTTAAACAAATGGGTGATTTACAATTAGTGAGTGGTACATTAACAACTTATTTTTTGATTTCAGATTGATGAAGACAGTATTGAAGACCTAGGCGATCAGAAGAGATAGTCACAAAACTTTGAATTTGGTGATTTGTGGCATTGCTTTAATTTCTATTCTACATGCAAATTTGTGAAAGATACAAGACTACAAAATTTGTTATAAACAGTCTAAAAATAGAAATTGAGCATTTCATATCTTTTATTTATAAATTAAGCTTCACAATATATGTGATTACTGGATATTTTGTTTCAATTTTTAGATGCAATATAAATGACTAAATAATATAACTATTAATTAGTCATTAATATAAACATGTATGTATAATGAATACCTTCAAATAATTGCATTAGGTTGTTAATTAAACCGCAATCATTGGTCATGTATGTCCCATAAAACAAAATGTGTAATAACAATGTTATGTTCATATTATTTTGCATATCTTAATTTTAATGAGATATGACTTGTTTGTTATAAAAGTGAACAAAATTTACCAAATATAGTTATGTGGTCCATGGGGTATTATATTAACAATGAGTAATAAAAGGGGGGTCGTATTAGTTTACAGACGATAATTTTATGCGACAACGACATAAGAAGAACACTTAGGCCAAACATGCTTCTCTATCGCTCCGCGCGTAACGTGACAATTAGTCATGCTTTTTTGTGCCTGTATCCGGCGCCATCAATTTATAAAACGTTATCACAAGTGTTATGAAAAATATTTGTTTAAGTATGGCCACTCTCAGTTAATGAAAATTTTGTTATTTTTATTGAAATGTAATGTACATATTGCTAGTCTACTGTATTAATGTTATTTATATGTGTTGCAGTAAGAAAAAACACACAATTCCCAAAGAAATAAAACAATTGCTTTCTCCCAGACTCTCAACATAACGATATCCTACATTTACGAGAGTAAAGCTGTAAACATCGACAAAAAGTAGTGAAATTTGAATATAACATACAAATTTAATCAAACAATACTTGTGTTGAGTGAATGCAATACAAATGGTTATATTAAAGTTTGTAGAAAAAACTTTTTAGAAGTTATATTCCAGGTGTTAGGAAATCCGTGCGCCTGTTCGGTTGGCCAATAAACCTTCAAACCAATACACTAAGTTGCCAAGGCTCTCTTTATAAGGGAAGTTGTCGCACGTACGCTAGTCTACTGCCCTTTGGTCTTATACGTAACATTTCCAGGGTGGGACATTTTTTCTTCGCGATCTCTAAATGCCTACATCTTAAAAATGGAAAGACCCACCTTCACCAATTTGCAGCTATAGCAACGACCACAAAATACAAAAAAATTAAAACCCAGCGTCTCAGATTAGAGAATAATCTTATTATTCTCTAATCTGAGCCCAGTGTCATATGTCGTAGGAGTAAATATTCCTTATGTATTTTTTTTAAAGTTATTTTAATTGCAAAAAACAAACTACTGATTTTTCCCAAATATTTATGGGACCGGTTGGTTTGTAAGTACATTCTTTAATATATAGAAAAAAAATTTGAACAAGTATTGAGGTGACAGGTATAAAGAACAGATTGAAGTTCCTATCTGGGTTTAATTCCCTTTGTTATTTACAAGTAACGTAGATAAGAGAATAACACGTAACTAAATAAACGGGACTGTTCTTTCTTTTCTTCTTTATTTCAATAACGTCAGTGTTCTTATAATTAATATCAAATGGTTGAACATACAACCAGTGGCGGATTAAATGTTGACGGCGCCCTAGGCACCTCCTCAGCGCCCCTTTCTCTTTATAAAAACTTCTTTTGTTAGTCTTTTCGTATAGAAAATTTCTCCAGGCGCCCCTTGATAATGACGCGCCCGTAGGCACGTGCCTAGTTTGCCTAAAGGATTATCCGCTACTGCATACAACCTTATTTAAACTCCCGCTAAATCTCAAAAATGGCTAGACCGATTTGCCTATGTTCGGTTTTAAAAAGTTGCTGGTTCTTTTAAGTTGAAAAAACAGAAAAATGCAACGGGATACGTAACCAATTCGAATATTATTTATTGTTATTCTTTAAAAGTTTCTTGTTTTCTTTAAGAGCGAGCAACACATAAAACAAATAACCTCGGTATCTAATAAAAACAGAGCTTCGAAAGAAAAATTTTGGGGACACTGAAAAATGTGTGTCTGTCCATTAAACTTTCGTGAAAAAAATGGTTAAAAAGTAAATAGGTAGAACGATTAATAAATAACACAGCAGCAAATATGTGCTCAGTCAATTTTCACCCCACTGCGTCAAAAAACATGTGTCAATTAATACGGGATACAAACGCAATACCACCTGAAAGATGGTAGAGCATAACATTTTTCAAATAACGCTTGCTGCACTTTTACGGCCAAGCTTGCATAAGGGTTGCCGCCGGATCGCCATTCAAATCCTCTTCTTTTCCCGCTCCCCTCCCCTCCGAATTCTTAATAATAAAATATATCCTACCCAATAAACCTATGCTATCCAAATTCCCAGGCAAGCAACGCACATGCAATTCTTCGGATATTGTGTGTCCATAGGCGACGAGATCACTCGCTCGCTTGCCGACCTTCCTATTAAAAAAAAGACAATATTATTTTCCTTATCTACTTATATTTAAATCGATTCGTTGAATCGAAAATAGATTACGTGTATGTATGTTTGCAAATGACGGGACAGAGTTTGAATTATTAAAATAATGAAGAAAATCCACATAAAAACATTGTAAATTTGACTCTCACTGTATATTTTTATCTGTTCGTGCGTATGTAACTTATATTCTCCTAAATATTCTAGATATAGAATATTTAGGAGAATATAAGTTTGTGATTTAAAGCTGAGTGGAAACCTTTTTGGTGCATTTATTTGTATTTACTTGTAATTTTGTTTTGTTTGTTTGTATTTTATGTGTACCAAATAAATATTTTTCTTTCTTTCTTTCTAAATGGTTGGAGAAAATTTTGTGTGTGCATTCGCGCGATGTCCCAGATAGCTTAAATTGACAAATTGGTGGGCGCTGTTTTCAATTGCCAAGGTTCAATCAATGGCAAGAACAACGTTCGTCAAGTTTGCTAGTAGAGAAAATACACAGATTTAAATTTAAAGGGTAGTCTACGAATAATAAAAAAGTTAGAGTTATGTTATGAAAGTTAGTTATTTTTAGGAATGCTCGTTTGTAGATTATTTATCGAAATTGTACGAGCGAAAAATTATTAAAAATTAAATCAAAAATTATTAAAAGTTAAACAAACTATTGAGATGGAGCAAAAACTTGTGATATGGATAGCCAACGTTATAAGCGGTATTTTGAGAATAAGTCAACTTCGGATATTCTGCAAGTTAGGGGCAATTTAGCGTAAGAGGTGAGTACTTTATTGAACATTTAACATACTTTTAATTGAATTACTGTATGAATTAATTATAGTTCCTCTATTTATGTCAAAAATTTAGAAAAAATGACAAATTTCTAATAAACTATTATAAAGCGAGAAAAAATAAAAATAGGGGGTTATTCAATTTTGTTTAACTTATGGATTATACATTAAAATACCTATGGATTCTTTCATTTATTCTTTAGATTTCAAAAAAAATCTTTCAATGTGTTTACATAAAGTTTTATTACTGAGTATTTAAATAGAATCTGGTTTCCAAACAATACTTCTCTTTTACAAACATTATTGAAATTATTGTTACATTTTTTTAAATTAGAGGTATAACTCTTCATTTCTTTTAGAACTTACGTTAATAATATTTACATTAGGGTGTATCGAAATTTTCGATTTTTTGCACTAATTTAATCGCAATGTACGCCAGTGCTGCCATAATTTCTAAATTACTAATTTTGTAGTAAGATATGCTTTTCAATCTTAATAACGAAATTCCAAATTGGTACTGTGGTGTTATTTAATATATTTGCTTTCTCGTGTATTCATTATGTCAGATAATAAATATTACCAAAAAAATTTGCTACTTCTAATTTTAAACGTTTAAACTCAAACAACTATTTGCTGCTAGGAAGATTAATTTTACATTACTAATCAATAAATCGTAGATATTAGTATTATAGTTATATTAATAGCATAAAAGTTATCAATTATCTTTTTTCCTATTTTTGAGATAAATAAATTTGTAAGTTTTAGTAGGCAATGTATTAAAAACTACTAAATATTTTTCTGTTATGGCAATTAATGACTCCTGTAGTAAATGAGTAATAACTGGCAACACAGTCTTTAGTTCGCAAAATCAAACACAACACAACACAAAATAAAATCACTTTTGTACATTTCGCGTTCATTGTGTGATGTGTTTTGGAACAGTAACAATGGTATATTAGTGTATAGTGACAACAAAACTGTTGATGGGAGCTTGCAGGAAGTGATTATGAGCACATAATCATAATGTAGCGCTTAATCAAGTTCCATAACGAGTTTCTAAAAATTCAAGAGTATCGATCTTTTCGTCCTGGAGATTAAGTGTAGTATATTAAAAACTAAAAATGTCTGTGGTTAAAGGAAAATTGGTGAAAATGGAAGTTATACAAGTTGGTGAATATGAATTCACCAAACAAGACATAATTGGGCATGGTGCGTTTGCTATGGTGTACAAAGGAAGGAAGAGAAGGGTATGTATAATCTAAGATGTTATCTTTTTGTTTATTATTGTTAGAGATTGTTTTTTTTTTAATTGTCGTCAAATGTTTCTTTAACACAGCTTATATTTTGAATTAAAATAAATTATTTGAATGCTCCGCGCAATATCGATTTGCACAGGCTGTGGACTGCGCTGGGTTAACGTCATACGCTGATCCCGCGTCCACGGGCGAATGACATAGTTATTTCAGAAATGTAAATAGTTTTCTCAACCATTGTTTGTTTTTAATACAGTAATTATTAAGAATACCAAATTTATTAGTAACCTAAGTCAATATCTAATTTTAAATTTGTAATTTTGATTTTTAGCAGGTGGTATATTATTTATTTACAATCTGGTGAACAAAATGCTATGCAAATATTTTGGTTTAGCATTGCACATTAATCTTTTTTTATATCCATATCCTTTATATTCATGCTTTACATATATTTTTTTACAGTCAAAAATTATAATACCACAAATATTTATTTTCTTCTCTTGGTGACATTAATTTTATTTCTTCACACACAAAATACAGTACTTTCTTGAAATAAGAGAAATTACATATTAAGAGACTATATACATTATTTGTCAATTTTGATGAAATTAATTACCTAAGCAAATTCTTTTTTTATTTAACAATTATAATTATAAGAAAAGTTACCAATAAAATAACACATTCAGGTTCAACATTTACTTTTATTTTCACTATGTATATTTTTTCATAATAAAATAGATTTCTTTATCTCTTGCTGGTCCATATCACAATTTTTTTTTATTTTGATTTTAAAATCCATTGTATTTCAATCCAGTTAATAAGCTTTCAAATTTCATTCAAATCCTTTCATCTGTTTTATACATGATTATTTATGTCCATTATTGAGAGTACTGAAACAAAAACAAATTATTTTCAAAAAGATAAAACCTTTTTACCTACAATTTTTAAATTCATATAGAGCTAGATGTATTTAAAGAAAGAAAAAGAGATGTATGTGGTAAAGAAGAGAAGAGTGAAATTTTTAAACAATTTCTGGTTTCCAAGCAAAAAAAAAACAATTGTAGTTAAGAGTCGCCACAGCTAATGTAAATATATTTGTTATGTGTACCATGAAATTAGTTTTAGGAAAATTAATTTTGTTAATCTGAAGAGCACCAGAACACATAATAATAGGTAAGATGTGGAATGCAATTTTCCTGCATGTGTTCTTTTTATAAATACAATTTTTATATAAATTTAAAATATTGTCTGTAATGATGACTTTAATTGCCTGTAACAGATTTTATTTTCTTAAGAATTGATTGTTGCTCTATTATTTCACTTCGGCTGTTTATGGGATTCCATATTCTACTAGGAACCCTTATAGTTTGGCCTCATGTCCTCCATCCAAGCTCATACTCCACTTTTTCTGCACCAATTGTCATGAAAATTGAAGGATAGATGTATATTGAAGATCCAAAAGTTGTTTTTAAATTTATGTAATAATAATTTTTTTATGTGCATGCCTGAACCGTTGTTGGCCATTTTTTTGTTAATTTTAATAATCTGTCGATCAATTAGACATTTTTAACGATTGTCTTTTGTGTGTGATCATCATTATCTTTTTTTTAAAACCCTTGTTTGACTGATTTGATAGTGAATAATTTAATTTCAATAAAGGGTTAAACAGAAATCACAGAAAATGTTCTGATAGGTCTGTATATAATTTTTCGTTTTTAAACATACATACATAAGTTTCTTTTTCCATTTAATAATAACATGATCTGACTTATACAAACAAAACATTTTCATTTATTCTAGATTAAATTATATCTACAATAAATGAGAACATTTTTATTCCCACAATTTTAATCATTTTCCATGATTACACTTAACTTTTATAACTTAAGAAAATAAAGAAAACATTACACTCATCGGCTATTTGTACAAATATTTCTATTATTTGAAATTACTAAGGAGCCAATTGAACTGTACCGATAAGGTGCCTTGTTTTTATAAAAAAAACTTCTTTTATCTAAAGAGGATGTCTTCGGGAATTGTAGAAATATAAATTGTATATTCATTGAACTGTAGCCTTATCTTAAAAAGTATATAGATTTAATTAAGCTACTATAACAAATTTTTATTGCTTACACATGAAGCATTCATTAAGTTGAAAGAGACTATAGTTAATTCCAAGTTATACAATTCAGGATAAATAAGAACATTCTTAAACAGGATTATCTTCTCAGAAAATTACAAAAACAGACTGCAACTGTCTTATTGCTTTAAAAAAACAAAATATTGAAATAATCTATCTGAAAATTTCATGGGACCATTTTGAAAGTTATCACCATTTAAGTTAAAAAAAATAATTAAATTGGTTCATGAATGGAGGAAATACACATGAACATATATAAAAAGAAATAAAAACATTCAAATCGAGAAGCTCTTCCATTTTGGAAGTCTGCTAAAAAGATGCATTGGCTTCAAGCTAAGCAAAATCCTGTGTCAATATATTGCCAGTTTATGTATTCCACTGCAATAATAATTATATAGCTTTATAATTATCAAAGCAGAAACAAGAAAGTTTTATTGCAATGAAAACATTAATGATTTATATGTGTATACATAATTATCTCCTCATTCAATGCTAAGGTGATATCAAAGTAGAAGGGAATATTTTCATCTCTACAAAGGACTTTATAAGATAGTAGAATAAGTGCACATGTGGCAACTGATGAATTTGGTGTCTTAGTCGGTTTGGTGTATATTCGCTTCTAAGTAAATATTTCTAATCTTAATGTATGCCCACGAACATTAGAAAGTATTCCTAAGTTATAATGATGTACATAATGTAAATACTTAGATTAATTCATCCTATAACAAGACTGAAGAATAAATCTATCAGTAAATCTTTTACTGGACAATGTATACATTTTTACAACAAAATCCCAGAAAACATTCAAAATCATTTAGTTAATAAATTCAAGAGAAGTGTTAAGGAACATTTGTGTGCTAAAGGTTATTATAATATTAATGATTACTTGAATGAACTGCTCCAGAGTTTTTGAAGTTTAGTGAAAAACATTCTAATATATATTATTTATTATTAAATGTTCATTAATAAATACTGCTGGAAAGGAGAAAGTAATGACCCCTCTGAATTCCTTACGCCGGTTCTTCTCAGGTGAGTGGCTTTCCTCCAGAACCGGTAATAGTTTTTATGACAATCAATAAGCAGATGATAACACTTTTGTATTAAATAAGTCATTTTGTTTTTGATTTTATACTAATGTCCAGCTTTTTATAAATACATAAAGCTAACCGATATGCAATGCTTTATTCCGAAATGCAGGTAGTTCTAATAGACATATTTTGGAAGTATAATTTAAAAACATATTATAAATTAAAATCAGATAAAACCACTCCTATTCAGCATTGTTAGTCAATTTAAGAGATCTTTAAATAGTTATGCAAACCAAAGCCAAACCATTTAGTTTTTGGTGCTAAAATTTTAGTTGCATTTCTTCAAATCTATCCAAAGGTTGCCTGGAGGAAATTGCTCTTAGGAATAAAGCTGCCCTTTGTACCCATTGATTATTAAAATAGCAATAAACAATATTCTATCTATTTATCTAAAATACATGTTTTTAGACTGGTATAAAGTTTTAGCTTTAAAATTTTATTCATTTATATTTATTCATATAGACAACAATAATGGTTGTGGCTTCTATTGCTATTATAAAAACTACCTTTATAATTTTTTCAAGTGTCTTTTATTTTATACACATTTATTGGCCAAATTTCAACATTTCTTAGGTCTGTTAGGTAATGCCATAATATTTTATAATGAGCATAAAATTTTGCACAGCTAAAACTAATATACAAGAAGAGTGCAGAAAGCCAATATTTTTTGTATAAAGTGCATTAAAAATACATTAAATAAAAATAGTCATTACACACACTACTATGCTGTCTTTACACATAACATTAAACTGACACATAAACATCCAATATGTCAAGCAATTTCTTAAGTATATTATGCGAATAGACAAATGTGTAATTGTCACTATGAAGTTTGTACTTGTGGAGGAGTTTACAATACTCAAATATGGTTGAAGTTTGACCATTTAAGGAGCTGTAATATAAACTGAAGAAGATTTTTATTTGTTAAAGTAAATTTTGATTATCTACATGATTCCGACCAATAGAAAAAAGGGCTGTCTCGAAAAGTTATAGACTATTAATTTACATATATTTTAAACTTGTAATGATATTTCAAAATCAAAAATCATAATCAATATATTTTTATTAAATTTGGAAATGATAAAACTTGCTTATTGATTGTCATAAAAAACTACCACCAGTACAACTGAAAGCTACTGGTTGAACCACTGTGAAAAACTCAGCGGAACCAATAATTTCTACCAGTATTTTTTAAAATAAATTGGTAAATTTATTTTACAACTTTTACAAATTAAATAAAATATACAAAATGTTTTATTTAATTTGTAAAAGCGTGGTTACCATGGTGTGCTATTGTTTGCTTAACGCTAAGGCTGGATATTCTCGCTATACATAGAACAAGGCAATAAAGTATTATATGGTTTGGAAAACCTTAATGCGGCCAATTGGATAGGTCAACACTCCCACTAAGACATTGTCTCAATTGGACGTCGACCACAAATGCGAGAAAAAGCGAGATATGCTTAAAATGACAATGTATGACACGCCCAAGCAGGTTCATCATCCACACAGCTGTCTTAATTCTAATTTTATTTCTGTACATCATCTTGATAGTGTTACTATTTATATGGCTGAAATAGTTCTTTGCTTTACGTGCATGTATTGCGTACACGTAAAAAACCATCTCAATGGACACATTCACATTTGTATATTAATATATGGTTTAATATTTGAAAGGTTTTATTAAAATATATTTTCTGTTCGGCCATAAATATTAGCAACCAGCAACCAAACAATATCTTTTTTTTTTATATCTCTTTAATAATAATTTTAGTCTTTATTTTATTTTGGCGTAAAAAATTCTTCGTTTCTGGCATTGACTACATCACGTTAATCTAATAGTGGCAATGGATATCTGTAATAGTACCAGAGGAAAAGTAGCGCGTACTATAAGTCGTACGCTAAATGCACTACGTAGTTTCATGTCGCAACAAAGGCGCCCGCAAGTCTACAACGTGCGACATTGAATATACCGGTTGCCATCGGGTCCTGTTTCAGCCCTTTGTCCAGGACACGATACAACGCTCTGGCACAATGCGACGGACATGCTCCATGCCCCCCAAGGGCGACATTGATACGCAGTGTCAAATTCATAGTTACATGACAATGATAGGTTTAGTTCTTGACGCCATGTGTCACGCAATTTGGCTTGCAGTGTCAAATTCATAGTGTAATATGACTATGATAGGTTTAATTCTCCAACGCCATGTACCAAGAAATTTGGCTTAAAATAATAGCCTATTTCTTTAATTATCCCATATATTTATTATTATCCCTGGGCTTAAGCCCCTCTAAAACGAGGGTATAGAGCATAGTCCACCACGCGGCTCCAGCGCGGATTGGTGGACTTCACATACCTTAGAAATATTATTCCATGCAAGTTTCCTCACGATGTTTTCCTTCACTGAAGAGCACGTGGTATTCAGCACTTAAAATTGCAATTAGAAGATTGATAATTTCATTGTTTCCAGCACCAGCAGAACGCCTAAACTCTGTGCTACCACGGCTTGTGTGTCGCGTAATTTGGCTTACAGTGTCAAATTCCTAGTGTTACTTGACAGTGATAGGCTTAATTCTCTGTCACGAAATTTGGATTACAGTGTCAAATTCATAGTGTTATATGTTATATGACGATGATAGGTTAAGTTCTTCAACGCCATGTGTCGAATTCATAGTACAACATATGCGTGACAAGAATAGGTTCAATTCTTTTTCTATTTGGCTTAAATATCTAGACTATATAACAGTTCTTAAATCAAGTATGTGAATCTTTATCATAGAATTATAAAGTTTATGTTTTAGCTGTTATCTAAGTTTATGTGGGCGTGTGTTCTTTGTTTTGTAGTTGGCTACGAACTAAAGTATCAAAATCGATCATTAAAGAGTTTGTATCGATATAGTTTTGTATGAAAGTAGTGTTGTTATTGTTAAATGTTATAATGATTTATCTGATACAACGAAAAAAGGATACTGTTTATGCCCTTGAGACAAATTTATAAAACTCAATACCATAGACTTTAGGTTATTATGTCTAAACTGTCTAACCGGATTTTATTAATTTATTATGTGAAGAAATACGTTTTTTTTATTTCACAAAAAAATAAAGCATAACTAAAATTGAGCTGACCGGGAAGCATGAAGTATAGCGCAGTTACAATTTTTGTATAGAAGTAGAAATAATTTGGTGAAGGAGTTAACAATAATAAACTTTTAGAGTTTATAGTGTTCGATAAATCGGTCAAAACATTTGATCAATCGTAACTTCTTGAGTTACGATTAAATGATTCTGTATAATCCGAACAAGATAAGCCATTAGACGCATAACCAGCAATTATTGCTATTTGTTATGTAATACAAAGGTTCCATTTATGGCGTTTTAATGAATAATCACATAAAATTAGACCTCCGTACATGGCTAATTGTTAGCGACCATATACATATAAGGCGTCACGATATAAAATTTTTATATGAACTGTCTGCAAGAATTTATAAAATTTTCCTTTCTGTATAAGTTTATCGTAGGCTCAATATTGCAACTTTTAACTGTTAATAAAAAGAGGTGTTACAAATGTTTTTCTTATATATTATGGTTCTCAAATGGGTCTGTCGATTTTGAGTCAGCTTTTTTTTGTCTAAAAGGCGACTTGATTTATGCATTATCAGTTAACTAGTTTATATAGAAGATTTGCGTAATATTGTGCGAAGGTTTAAACGAGCATTTTTAATTCACAGCTAAGCTATCCCGTTGGTATAATGGGATAAATGAGGAAACAGCGGCTGAGTTCTCAGTTGCGCGGGGGCGTGACGGCATAGGATAATGAGCGGCCGCACGTGTCACAACTTGTGATGGTGGTTAACAACAGCAACGTTATAATTACAAGCGATTATAATCGTTGCGCCTTAAAATGTCAAATTGTTTGAAATAATCTTATAATAGAGACTTGGTACCGCCTCCTTAGCCTAGCGGTATGGGCCCTTGATTTGTAAACTGGAGGTCGTGGGTTACAATAACTTTGTGTCGTTGTTTCTTGATTGGTTTAGAGCAGGCTGGTCACCAGATTGCCTGAAAAGAAAGATGATTAAGGCGCCGGATGGGCTTGTGAAAAGTCTGTCCTGCGATATCTCCGGTCGTGTCGGATATCCGTCCCATCGGGCTTTAAGAATTAAGGAACAGAGAGTGTACGCGCAGACACAAAACTTTTGTAGTATCAAATCTCCCTCGAAGTTGGCTGATCTCTGAGTAAATTGGCCGCCGTGACCGAATTTCGGTCAGAAGTACTTAAGTAGGAGAAACTACATCGCGCAATTAGTTATGAGATACGACAGTTTTCAGTTTTTCGGTTACAGTTATCGTTTATTCCTCAGTTTTGTTTGTTAGCACAAATTATGTGTGTATGTATGTAATTATGTCCTAGTTTGTCAAATAGATAATAGTAGCTCTTAAAGAGAGCCAACTTATAATAAAAATTATGCTCATTAATTTTGTCCCATGAGCGACAGACGCAGACCCTATGTTATGACCTAGTAACTTTTCTTTGTTATCTTTATTACCTTTAGACAATTTCTCGTATGGGGAAAAAGCTCAAGCGCCTCTTTAAAAATTATACAAAAAAAACAATTGCGACTGTGCTATTAAAGATACTATTTAAAATTAAACCATCACACCCAATAATCAAAAACAGGTCACGCGATCTGCAATCCATCGCGATTCTTTTAAATCTAAATTGAGTTATGATTTATTGAAATTTTAAAGTAACAGTGATCCAGCGCTGGGGCTAATGTCGAAACGAGGTCGGACTGTGATCGCGGCATGAGCCTGCGGAATGTAGGGCGGCTAATGTTAGCCCAGTGCGCACCATCGGGCCCCACCAAGGGTTCCCAACTCTCCCGTGCTCTGCGTAGTACAAGTCGATACTGGAAGCTTTACATCACCCTACAAGACTCCCGTATAACAGCCCTAAAACTTTAAAGTACAATGCCCATTTTTATGACATTTCGTACTAAGTTGCTTCAAGTTCAAATATTTAATATTTGAAATTAGACTTATTGTAATAAGTCTCTCACAGAAGTTCTCTTCGTCAAGGATTCCCGAATTTCGGAGATATTTGATAAAATCGATAAATTGATTAAAAATAATTTCTATTGCATTCTACGTCTCTACGTTCTACATATTATGTACGTAAATCAGAATTCACAAATTCCCTGTTCAAAAATCAAATTCATGAAGCATAATATTGTATGTAAATTATGGAAATAATTTCAGTCTTGATGAATGAGACTTTTTGGTACCGCTTTTGGGCATTGTCCTTTAATCGGAAGAAAAGTAAGATAAATAATAACCAAACCAAAATGTCAAAAAAAATATATTATTACTTAGATATAAAATTGAATTGAGTAATTTCGAATGAATTCCAAAACATGTTACGACAAAATCTAGACATTTTCCTTTACATTAAAATAAATATTCAGCAATTTATGACAAATTGCAAATTTATATTTTTGTCCCGAATTTTACTAGCCCAAATGTGGCAACCCTAGGCCTTACCCAAGGTAAACTTATACAAGCGATATCGCTGCGCTCACTTGAGATATCCTTGCGGTGAATATTCCACGAAAGCGGAATAACCGCTGATCATCACTTTCCACGGACATATTACTTAAACATATTTATTTATTTAGGTTAAACATCATTGGATAAATTAAGCAAGCAAAACTAATTAATTAAAGTATATATAACATTATAAATGTCCCAAAAATTAAAGGTGAACACATCTTTCACAACATAAAACGTGTAACCGATTAATTATATAACAAATGGCACAAAATGCGATTAGAATAATAATAATAAAAAAGTAAACAATATTTAAACAATCACAACATATTATATCTTTTAATATATGTTTTTTTAAACAACAATTGCAAATAATTTAAAATTAAATATTAAATGTTAAATAATTAAATCACAACTAGTGAAAATTAATGATATAAATTATTATAAACTTATATTATATTAAGTTATATAAACTTTTCGATTCGTTTTTTCTTGTTGACACATTTTTTTTTATTTTTGATACTTTTCCGTTTTCATGAACTTGAATCCCACATACAAAGCAAGTCAAAGATCATACCGCTTTATCTCGCGAGATCATACATTTTTATTCTGAGCCTCTGATATAAGTTAACTCAACGAAAATTTTCAATTTGTGTGTTTGTTTAACTAATGTACATATTAAAAGAAGTTAATGGATTAATAAGACTTCGTGTGCCCCTTCAATCCATCAGATTACTTTTTTTATATTGAAATTTAATTAATATTAATTATAAATAATTTCATCATTCCGAACGTATAGGTACTGGAATGCTATTTATCCCTGTACAATTTACCCTACTCTATATTAAAATTCTTATTTCAATCAATTAAATATATATTCAAATCTACTTTGAGGGAAATACAAACTTCATATACGATTCTGCCTATTTCTAGAAACATTTATAGCCTATTAACATCCATAATTGATAGACACTGTTTACTAAATTGAACAAATATTATAATAACATAAATTAATCGCACACTTGCAGATAAACTAATAAAAATAAGTCGGTTTATACCCAATACAATAGACATTTAACTCTACAGTATAGTTTACATTATTGTTGGCAATAATTCTTGATTTACTTTTTAAAAGATAATTTCGAGTGTTATTTGAGTGTCGTTGTGAATGTTATATACAATCTCTTCTCTTATCAGATAACTCGACGGAGAAGGTAAAGTAAAACTACTGCCTCACAGTTACAGTAAATTAACATAGTTTAAGAGGTGGTAGAGCATAACATCCTTTCACAGCTTTTGCTGCACTTTTAAGGCCACGCTCGTCCGGGGAAG
>JAOCPS010000005.1:950602-963739 GCA_025505425.1 Graphium colonna | reverse complement strand
GAGCTGTGGATAATGGTACTTTCCGCACTTTTAGCATATACGTAAAAAAATTCTTCCGCACTCAAACGGTTAAGATGTTGCCATTTTTTTTAAATAGGTCAGTTAATATTTTTAGTATATACTTTTAAAATCGCTCTTCTCTCCAAATCTCCAGCTCTGTAAGTTATGTATTTAACGAGTTGTTCATGTAAATCTAAATGATTACATTAACAAGCGTTAAAATATCGTGCGCTAAATTCACATTCGTCCTCCGAATTCGCGCGACAATAATGGGATCAGTGCACTTGAGTCACATCAACGCGTCACCGTGCGACGTAAAACGCAAGTGCGTAGCGTTTGCGGATTTATCGCAACGGATACGAAACGATCCGGCCACGGACCCGATCAACGAGTCAATGACTCGCGTGTTAAAGTCTTTAAATCGTTTTGTGCTAAAAACAGTTGATAGAATCGATTATGAGGATGAAAATAGACTCTTTGGTCGAGGTTGTGCGCTGTAGCTGATTATAAGTGATTATTCTCGGATTGACACTTTTTGATTAGGCCTCTGTTTTTTTCTAGACCAAATAGAAAAGTATTTCCAAAAGGTAGAGCATAACATCTTTTCACAGCTTTTCTTGTACCTTTACGGCCCCTCTCGCCCGGTGAAGTACCACCGCCCTTTATAAAGTCGGCATAAAATAAAGTATGCACGACTTTGGGGAAGCCGAATGGCTATGTCTACCCTTCTCTTTTCCCACTCCTTTTTCCTCCCAATCCTTAACCTCTACCCATCCTTTTGACAACGAACTTATGACATTCCGGATGTTGCATGTGTCTATGAGCGATCAGGGATCGCTTACCATTATCTCTTGGAGGCTATTCCGTTCTTTTTAAGTTATAAGTTGCGTTTTAATACAGCAAAGTAGGAAATAAAGTTCAAGTTTTTACTGTACTAACGTAAAGAATATAGCGTTATTACCGCATAGTCAGCTTTCATCAGATCGAAGAGTGCAGCCCGTTTGCGCGCACTGTGCAGCAATTAAAAAGGCGCACCGTTACACGCACAGGAAAGCATTTGTGGTAGCGGGGCACGCTATGGGTTTATCGTTGCGCGGAAAGCGTCCCAACGTAACGGAACGGTGGGCTGTCGCGCTCAGGTGGGCACCGGTGTTGTTGTATGTATAGCGACTTGAAAATTTTGCTACCGACCTATCAAATAATGGTACTCGTTCCAGGAGTAAGTACATATTATATTAGTAGTTCGCCACGAACTGAAACCTCGCGACGCACCAGTTACCAGACCAGATAGTGACATATTTGTTTCAAACGTTACGAAATTATTTCACATTTGTTTAAATTTCTCAGTAACTACTGCACCGATTTTGATGCTTAACGAACATGAAAATTCTATTAATACTAGCAACATATATTTAAAATTTTGGTCTGATTGAAGCATTGTTTCGAGAGTTATTGGGGTACATACATAAACTATGCTTTCGCCCCGGCGGTAATTGTAGACCTTACTCGCTTCGCTTGGTCGGTCAAAAATTGGGCATTTATAATAAATGTTTATATGAAAAGACAGACAAAATAAAAAAAAAGTCTAAGGAGGTTTTACTTAACACACTCTTTATGCTTAAATTACAAAATGTTCTTGGCATTTTTAAAATATTGTCGTTTCTACAAAGTCTGATAAATAGTAGTACCATGATAGAAATATGTGATGGTACATGTCGCGTATAACATCACCGGCAGACACTGAGGCAAGCGGCGAAAATCGGAATCGGTGCTTTCCCTCCACAAGCTGTTAACACGTGAACGGAACGAAAGCAGTGGCCTTTTATCTCGAACGCTCTTGTTTATGCTTAGCGTACAATTCTGCTGTGCATACGCATATTGCGTTTTTTTTAGTTCAGAAAAAACCGAGCTAATGCGCACCCTAGGCTCTCTTACATTATACATTTCTTTTGTTACTTCAAATAGTATGGGTTTTTTATATATTTAATGTAGAGGAATTTTTTTTTCTAAAGTTTCGGTGACAAGAGAGGGGAATGCTTATCTTGTCCTGTTTTTAAATCAATCCTGTTTTCTTAAAACAATATGTATACATTTTTGAAAATTGATACATTGATTTCTTTATACGACAATGCCTTTTATTTCACGATAAACTTTGTAAAACTTGTTTTTCTTTTCTTATGAGGCACGTTAACTTATCGTGACTACAAAAGTTTAGGTCTTTTATGTATTCCGGATAAAAATTTGACAAAAGCTTTTTGTAAATAAATATTTAATACAAAAAGCGGAAAACCGTTATAATAATATAATGGTTTTGCGCTTTTTGTAAATGAATCAATATTAGTAGCAAATATCTTAAGAAGGTTTAAACCAAAATAATGCTTGCGTTGTCCATAAATAGACCGTTCTTGTAACTTGTGTGAACCATATAATTACGTCACTTTTGGGATAGTTAAACCACTTGACCCATGCTGCCCCGGCACAATATTAATAATGCCTAGATTCCCTTGAACTAATTACAAAAACTAAACTAATACAAGTGGACAAAGGACTATGCCCAAAAGCGGTGCCAAAAAATCTCATGCATCAAATTCCACATTCTATAGTAATTATCTTCATAATTTATTGTGATATTATGCTTCATGGATTTGGGCTTTGAACAGAGAATTTAATTTAAAGTATAAAAGTATGAATTTTCCATTATAAACATGACATTTACACAATCGGTCATAGATATGTATGCAATATAAACTATTTTCTACGGATCTATAATATTTTTTGTTTTTATCAAATATCTCCGAAACTCCAGTTTTCTTTACAAAATGAACTTCTGTATGAGTTTATATTTGTGTAGTCTCTAAAAACAAGTTTGAACTTGATGCAACTTGGTACGGTATGCCATATAAAAATAGGCATTATCCCTTCAAATTAATGAACATGTTCCATTAAATATTCGTAGACCAAAAAAGAACCGTGTACCTCATTTAAAACCTCAGACACAGAGATAGAAAGCTGTAAAAACATAAAAAGTGGGTATTGATTTCTTACATATTCACGTTTTATAAGAATCAGATGGCGAATCTAGAAAAATACACGTATTGTTAAATAATCGTGTATCAATCAAGAATATCATAAAGTGAATTATTTTACTATTTCAAAATAATTTATGCTTATATTTTTTCACCGTCGTGCTCTGAGGACATTCAACTGTTCTTTGTTTCAATTGTGTTGTCAATTTGTGAGCTATTTATAAGCTTATTTTATTGTTGTTTTTATTTTTGCAACAACAATAATTAAAGTTGTTTGCGTTCTTGAAACGATTCTTTTTTTTATTTATTAAGACAAAAACAATATTGTAGCTATAAATGCTTACATAAAGATAATATAAAAAATGTTCTGTTTAAATTGGAATTTCTAAAGAATTCGAAAATTAGTAATCTGAATCGCATGCATGCATTTGTCTAATAGTTTTGAAGAATCCCTAATTAACATTCCTTAACCATTAAGAAATTAATTCAAACAACTTTGTAAACAATCTGTTTATTGGCAATTTTACAAAACAAATATGTATAGAATATTTAACGTATTCATTTATTTACATATTTAAACTACCTTAACAAAACTTAACCTACCATTTGAATTCTTAATTATCATTATAGTACAAATATTTGTTGGTGTTCATAGAAAACGTAATCGTTTTGCTATCACACAATTCCCAATTTTCTCTGTTGGTTATCTTTTTTAATCTAAATTTTTTTTCGTCTTGTCTGTTAAGTTTAAAACGTTTCAGATCGAAAACATTCATACATGTATCTGGTGCATTTCTTTTACACAGGCGACTTGTCCTGTAACGGAACCTCCTCTGGCGAGGTTCCATTCGCTGTGGTATCCGTTCGGTTTGGTGGTCTGGGTGAAGAACCAAATCGTTTACTGATCGAGCTCCAGTTCTTCTTGATCGTTATGACCGCCACAACTATAATCATGCCAGCTACGATGATACCAATCACACTCTTGTCGACACCACCTGTCTTCGTCTCTACCGTTTTGGCGCCAATTTTAACTTCAGGAGCGCTGGTAGTTGTCGCTGCTTCTTCGGAAGGAGCGGCAGAATTGTCCACAGCCGAGTTGAATTTAACAACCTCGGACGGTTCTTTGTCGACTGCCGTGCGTAAAGAGAATTCGCCGACTGGTTGTGATTTTTCAGTTGTAGATGTTTCAGCAGGGGTACTCTCCGCGTTCGTTTGGCCTGATGTATTAATCAATTCTGGTGCCTCTGTTGCCTTCTCCGTAGTGACAGGTGTTTCTTCGCTAGGTGTTTTGACTCCTGGGTCACTCTCGTCCGTTTCCAAGTCATATGCAATCATTCCAGGTAGAGTTGCATCGATCAAATCGTCTTCGACATTTTGCGGGGCATCAGCACAATCATACGTTTGAGCTTCACATGTTCCGGTGCACACTTCTTCCAGGGTCTTTTTGATGCTTGCACACAATTCGTCCAATAATTCCGGGGTAGTTGTTGCCAATGTTAACTTTTTCAGAGATTTAAACTGTAGGAACACGTCTGATGCCAATTTCTGTTAAAATAAAACTGGATTAATATTATGGCACAATGATTATTGATTTTTTTAACTAAGCACATATATAGCATAATGTGTAAATAAATTTCCAAGAAGTGGTATCATTCATGAAGATGATTACAAGAATTGATGAAGTTAAAGTTAAATTTTGATGATAAAAAAATGGAATTACTCACCGTTCTCATATCATTACCGCCCAAATCTAATTCTTCCAATTTTGTAAGAATCAGACTGTTCTGCAGATCTCTAGGATACTCGATGAGTCTGTTGTTGGCAAGCTTCAGTGTCACTAATTCGGGAAGTTCACTGATGGACTGGAAAAGAGATATTTTATTTTGTATTGCTTAGTATTAACGATGGCAAACACAGTTTTGAAAAAAATATCGTTTTCATCACGTAAGCTTACCACATCTTTACTGTAAAAAATACGTGATACTGAAATAAATTATTTATATTTAACAAGTTTTATCATCTACAATGTGTTCTCTTTACCGTATGTTTACATTTTTCTATGTAAAATAAAATAATAGACTTATTATCAAGTTGATATCTATACTGATCAATCATATACTGTAATCTAATGAATAATACTAATTGATAATGAATTGTGTAATAGGAAGCCATAGTAGAATTTAAAACGATCATAGGCAAAAATATAGTATTTCGTTACAGAAATAATCCATAGTATAATATTTATTCCATTGTGTTTTTAATTTAACAAATACGCCTTATACTTACACCGGGTGCCAATTCCATGATTTCGTTGTTGTTCGCATTCAGTACTTGTAAGCTTTTTAGAGCAGATATCTCCTTCGGTATCTCAGTGAGTTTGTTGTTCTGCAGATTGAGTGTTGTCGTCCTTGGATCAATGATAGAGGGGAATTCCGTTAGGCCGTATCCAGAGCAGTCCACTACGAAATTGGTTGAATCACCTTCAGTGTGACATACACAAGGTTTGGGGCATGCGGCATCTGAACCACCCGTCGTCGTTTCGACTTCAGAGAGCAGAGAAGGTTTGATGTCTTCTATTTTGGGTACGGGCAGCAATTCTGTCGTTGTATCCGCAGGCTCGTCGACAACACCTGCCCCACTTCCTTCTATAGGAATATCTTCAGACAACGCAGGATTCTCTGGAGGGAACTGGTTGTCGCTCTCCAGCGGTATATGCAGCTCATCATTCTGCCCGCCAGCGACTTTAGTCCTGGAAAGTGAATCGATACAGGAAATTATTGGACACGTGACTAAGGCAAATAAAGTACTTTTTGTTTTATCGTAACGAGCTGACGTAAAATTGCTAAGTATAGTGATAAACATGGCGATAACTGCAAGGGCGTAACCAAAGACCACAATCTTGCCAGCAATTATGTTACGTTATGCGTTCAAAAATTTTGATTGGTCCCGGTATTAAACTCTGTGAATTTAAATATGTTATTTGAGGTCAACTAACTGTAGATAATGTTAGAAATAGTCTAATTACTTACTGAATATTATCATTTGGAAAGTATTATGATTTTAAAAATTATGATTTCACTATAATTTACTCAACTTTTTATAATTTATTGTGTATTATAGTATGTAACGGTGTTATTACACAATATTTAAACAAAATTATCAAAGAAACCGTTATATTCATATCTTCTGTTTGTATCTTTTGTTAGATATATTTAAAAATTTCTTACTAACAGTATAGTTAATCATTAACAGATGTATAACTATATTTTAACCAAATCATAAATTTGCGTAAATAGTAAAATGCATCAAGACAAATCACCTCAATCACAAATAAATAGAAAAAACCTTACGCAAGAACCGCCAACGACAGCACAATAAGGTACTTCATCTTCATGGTCACCGAGACACAGGCACCAGGAGATGGCGGGATCCAGGAGTTACCTGTCGCGGCCAAGAACCATCGGGCCCCGAAGCGCGTAACTCACTGACACTTATAACTATTATCACTCATTGATAAGATTACCAATGGCATGGCGCAGCTTATCGCGAATCAAATTCGATAACGGCACAAGCGCAAACGACGCGCTATATGGGGCGACCGTACACAAATACGCAGCGGCATTGTCTTACTACATGGCGGCAATAATGCACGTCAAATGCGTATTTATAGTTTGGGTTTACGATAACTCTATCCTACGCAACGGTAGCCGCTGGCGCCTGTGAAATAAAACCGAGTATCTAAACAGCTAAAACAAACACACACGCTAACAGAGTCACCTATATTTATACGAACTTAAACGCCGTTGTTTTGATCCCTCTCCAACTGTGTGCGTTATCTTTGAATTGCAACTTTTTCGCGTAAAAAAACAGTAATTTCTTCTGGAAGTATCCACGTAATTAAATTTCACCGAAATCCACACAACGCGGATACGTCTCAACCGGAATAGATTAGGGGAGTTTATCGCAGTCGTATTGAAAAAAAAACTTCACTTATCACTATGTTTACGTTTCTATATAATACTGTGAGCGCTCAGATGATATCAGCCTTAGTTCCACTGACACAATGACTCCCGAAGTCACTGTGTTGTGTGTACCTAATTGAGCAACGGTTGATTGCTTTAGTGTACAGTTTGTATAGGTGCTAAGTTAGGCATACTTTTAGGCCTTCAAGGTTTTGTTTCGTGACATAGTGTTTGCCTGGTCACGTAACCTACAGAATGTAATTTTTTGTGTAACCGCCTTCCCTTGACGACAGGCAGAGTTATGTTGTTCTGATATTATGCACAATTTTTCAATGGAAAATGTTAAGCGTTCAACACGTGCCTACATTCATTGTATTCTTGGCGGCAATGACCGATTTTGTTTACTTTTACTTTTGTTCATGTAGATAACCGCATTTATGTAATTTCTTATTTAAAGACATGACGTGTATTAACAGAAGTCTTAAATATATTAAAAATGTAATTATCCAATCAAAAAATAAACTTCAAGGGTTTTAATCAATAACAAAAAAAAATATTTTCAGGTTTTTTATATTCCAAAACAGTGTTAATGGTCGGGTTTGAATTTGATGCGCCATTTTCCTAAGCCGTTTATGTCTCATGAATTTTTTATGAAATTTGCAGTTCCCAAATAGGGAACCTAAAGATGTAATAAAAGGTATTGGCAAAACGTGCCCAGGATCAAAATGGTCGCTTTAACTGTATATAGAGGGCGTGTTCTTCAATAAGACGTCTTTGATTCCTTTGAATCGCCAGCGGCTAGTGTATTCACTAATTAATGATTACTTCCGCACACCATATCCCGTGTAGTTAACAATAACTACGTATTTAATTTTCAATTAGTTATAATATACCTTTGTAACAATACATTCCTAATGAAGTTCATTTAAAATAAAAACCTTCGTGTTAAATATCCAAACTATAATTTAACACGAAGTTTATTTATCTAAGGCCCTCTTATATAATCCAATAGAAGTAAAATATGATCAAGAAATAATATAATGTGACGTTTGTATCCTAAAGCCAATAATATCTAAAGCAATTGTAGGATTTTGTGTAAAGCTAAGCGCGACAGTAATAAATGAGTCATACATAGAGGACTTCTTCCGAGAATTCCTTGTCGTCATTCCCTTAATTCATTGATATAATTTTGCCACGTAAACATTATAGCCACCAAGGAAATAAACATGAAAGAAAATACTAACGTGGCATGGTTATACCTTTTTTATTCATGCCCGTTCTCAAACAAAATTATATTATCTATATTAATCTGAAAAGTTTCTTTGTATGTTTGTTTGGTTGAACACGCAAATCTTAGGAGCCACTGGTCCAAATTGAAAGATTATTAGTGTTGGATAGCCCATGTATCGAGGAAGGCCATATAACACCATGCTATGCGCAATAGAAGTGGCATCGATTAAAAATGTTTCCAAAACGAGGAAGATTTACGCGGTTGAAAACCACGGGAAGAGCTCGTTTCATTAAAATATACATTTCTCGAAATTACAAATAATGGACAATATGCAGGATTTCAAAACGTACCGGCTCTTATCTGACAACAGAAAATGCAATTGAAACTAGATTTGAAATAATAACTAAACGAATATTCAGTTAAATGCTGTACTTTATGTAAAATACTTAGGAAAATACAGAATACTAGGTAGGCATCACTACTAGGCACACTCCGGAGAGTAACATCGTCATGTTAAATAGTCAAAAATCAGATATTCTAAGTCAAGTGGTGGTTTCAAAGATTATCGTTTTCAATTAAACAAATTTATAAGATTGCCCTAGTATATTTTATTAAATATATCCCATTTGTCAACAGTACTGCAACGGGGGGGACCTGGCCGACTACCTGCAAGCCAACCGTCTGCTCAGCGAGAGCACGATCCGGCTGTTCCTGCGGCAGCTGGCGGAGGCGATGCGCGCTATCCACGCCAAGGGCATCGTGCACAGGGACCTCAAGCCGCAGAACATACTGCTCACGCACAACGTCGCACCGCCCCGCACGCCGCATCCGGCAGAGATCACGCTCAAGATCGGTATGGCAACCTTTTTATGGGGAAAAGATACAGGAACCACCCAAGAGAACCGTCTGTTCGCTTGCTTACTGCCATCTGTAAGTGCAGAGTGAAGCAGCATAATGCAACTCCTAGGAAAAAATACCTCAGTACTGAGCAGTGCTAGAACTGCTTGTAGATATCGCAGCGCCACTGCTACTTGTGACACATTTCGAAAAATGCATTAGATATCCTTTTACTACTCCCACGCTCGGCCGAGGAAGTACCATCACCCTTCACAAAGTCAGCATAAAGTAAAGTATACGTAGCATTTGGGGTTTCCGGTTGGCCATTCCTACCCATTTCTTTTCCCACTCCTTTCCCCTCCAAATCCTTAGTCTCAACTCCAACCTATCCAATAAACCTATTCTATCCAATTTCCATCACTGACAATGCACTCGCGACGGCCGACTATGGGCGACAGTATCGCTTAACATCAGGTAGACCGTCTGCTCGTTTCTCATCCATACAAAACAAAATACAACTGCACGATTGCAAAAAAACTTTACAATAATTAGGCTATAGTGAATCGAAACTTATTTAGGATTGAAAAGGGAAAATAAAATTGGTAAAAAAATATTAGGAATTAGAGACCATTCGGCAATATCTATTTAGCTTGATTCATCTTTAGTCCGTGCAGAATAGTTATTTTCTATAGGTATGAATATACGCATCCTTTCAACGTTTCGCGTCCGTTCGGCTTTCACAGCAAATTGGTATGAAATGAGGACAAGTGTTTTATCATGGTCTCTCTCAGTCTCGATACAATTACATAAGACTAATAGAAACGGAACTTAATATATATATATATGAACTATCGTATAGTTTAAACAACATTTGAATCTAAAAATATATAACGAAAGCTAAATGTATGCTATATATACTGGTTTGTTGGTGAGTCACCTACAATATACGATTGCTATCATATATATGTTATAAAATAAGGAGCATAATTTTTGCCCAGATTTTCCAATAAATTAATGGAGTATGGCGGTTGTGATCAGCAAGCACGCGCCAGGCCGTCCGTCCCTTCTCCGCCTTCCATCTGACTCCGGCCACGCCGTGTCCGCTCCGATGAGCATAAATAACCTAATAATTTATTTAACTTTAGATTATGTTTACTCAGTGATAAATCAATTGTTATTTTTAATATTATATCTTTATTCATCAATGATCCCCAAATATATTTGTACTTCATATATGATCCCTTAAAGTATTAAAGGTGATTCACTAGTCATACATTTAGCATACATACATATATATGGCATACATTTAGCTCTTGCGAGCTAAAAATAGGTCTTGGTGCACGTGTAGTTCTACTGGAAAAGTTCAATAAAGGCATAAATTTAAAGTGTTTCTGCTTTTACCGTTTTTATGATATTCTAATTATTCGCAAGGCTCAGTCCTAAACTGCACTGACGTATATTATACGTACAACAAAAAAAAACATTTTATTTTTTTAAAAAGTACACTATCATTAAAGAAAATTCAATTATCGTACGCTAGCCAATGACATCGGTTAAACCTTGTAAAAAATAAGAAAGCTTAGGAATGGTCTTTTTCGATTTTTAATGCTTTTATTCAGTAATTTTCCTTTTTCATGCGGTGACAAACTTTGGTAATTTGATTTGTATTTATGGTGGGTATCACGTTTTATTTAAATTTTTACCTTGACTACTTTATTTATCGCTTTAAGCGTAAATTGTTACTACAAGTACACTGAGAATGTTCAATACAAACCCCACTCAGTTGTCAGGACTGCTAATTTTTAATCTTGGAGTATTCATAAATATATTACTCAAATATAACCAACGTCAAAATCTTGGATACAAAGGGTATGCAAGACTCGGTGGCTGGATTTTTCTCTTTTTCTACTATGGTTAATATCTGTTTTTTGATTATTGATGTGAAATGTTCTTTGGCGCACCGTATATAGATTTTATGTAGGCTGTAAGTGAGGCTGATCTGTCACGCTCTGAGGTGAAATGCTCGATCGGTGAACTCGGGACCGACAAATTTACCCGAGCGAGAAGGATACAGTCAGCTGCTCTTTATTGCTGTGTCGCAGTGTTTACTACATTTATAGACAATAGTTAATATTGTTTTCACTTCTCCCGTGCAGTCTTGAACACACACGCGTTTTTTTTTTGTTTTTAAAGTATCTAATTATAAGCAAAATCGAAATTAATGAACCTGATTGTCCCATGTGTTCATGATTTATACACGCATTTCGGTGTGCAACTTTATCTTGGATTGACGACAAACCCTCTGTATCATCTATAGTGGTTACGATTTTAGATTTGTTCGCGTTTTTTTTATGCAAAAGAAAAGTGTCAAAAAGCGAGGCGACGAACAAATAACAAACATTTTTCTTTTTATATGAGTATCTTGAATTAAGATACATCTCCCATAATACTCCAAATACCACCCAATATAGTGGAACCCGTGACCTAAGTGTTATAGACGTTTTGCGCGTTATTGTTAGTCTTTGACGCAAATTTCCGACGATTCAAGCGCGTAAGCAAAACAAAAGAAAACAAAACACTCATTGGCATACGTTACGCTAATAACACGAGAACTCGTGAATTTTATTGTCTACCATAAAATTACAAGAACTTCTTAGCTATTATAAACTTGGCACTATATTAGATTATACTCGGCTGCACTCGGCGATGATCTAGCACGTGTCTTGACGTCGTACTGAAGATTTGAGGTCACGGGCGCGTTGGGTTTTCTTTTATAAAAGTAAGATTTTCACGTGTGACGTTGTTTTTTTTTTATTTTTTTTTTTTGGTTTGTCTGGTTTCCACTTTTTCAATGCACGAGTAATCTCCGTAGTGCGTGACGTGTAAAGCTTGAGCACATTTTATTTCGAGCCCGAGATGACCTCGCTATTTGGGGAAATAATTAAAACTTTGTGCTTCAGCTGTTCAATTGGATAACAAAAAATTGTAATTTTTTTATGTAAAGGTAGACAAACAAACAGATGGTTCATCTGATGGTAAGCGATCCTGTCGCTCATAGACAAACACAACATCCGGAGAGTTGCGAGTGGGTTGTCAACCAGGGAGATTGGATAGAATAGGATCGGATAGGATGCGGTCCGGATTAAGTATCTGGAGGGGATAGAAACAGAAAAATAAAAAGATAGACATGGCCATCCGACATCCTCAAAAGTCATGCATACTTTATTTGATGCCGACTTTATAAAGGGCGGTAGTACTTCTCCGGGCGAGCACGACCGTATAAGTGCGGCAAAAGCTATGAAAAGTTATACTCTTCCACCTCTAAAATTATTGACAAAAGCTACTAAAAATTGATTTTCAAATTTTCTTTAATAGTAACTGATGACATTCTTCGTCAATTCAATTAAAAAATCAGTTTCGATGCAGATAGACACATGGAAACACTAGTTTAACTACACCCTTCTTTTTTGTCAGACGTTAAAAGTTAATACACAGCTTTCCTTTAAGTAGCTTTTTAGATTTTTCATCGAATTTCTGCCTGAAGTCCTTGTCGATTTTCCTTTTAACACTTGAATTAAGACAGATATAGCAGACGTTGATTGTTTTAGTCAGACGTATTTGTGTTAAAAGACTGAATATTTTGAGCAATACAAATACTGTTTGCTTATTATGTTCACATTAATTAAGCGTGGCCTTTGCTCTTTGTCTCGTGTCTAACTTCGATGATGCAATTCAAATATAACGAATTGCATAACAACGCCCACCATGCATAGCGCGCCATCTTAATCTATTCGAAGCTTAAAGAAACCTTTCAAACAAAGATAAATTAAATATTATATTGCCCAATACAAAAAAAATATTGGATAAATTCAATAATCAAAGCGCATGTTCCTCTCTTGTCCCATAAAAAAGAAAGCATATCAAACGATCAAAATGGTTTAAAGCAGTGGTTCCCAAACTATATTAGTCACCTTTTCAGATAAAAAAAATATCTGACGCCCCCCTAAAAATTATAACCTTTTAAAATAACAATACCATCTGAAAGAGCGCCTAGAGCTTTCATCAATTTAAACTACTATCT
>JAOCPS010000005.1:937114-949560 GCA_025505425.1 Graphium colonna | reverse complement strand
CTCGCTTGTCTTCCTTTCCATGAAAGAATTACATTGTATCCGAGTATCAGATCATAATTCTAGATTAATTATAAGTGATAATCTTTTATTCTTAGATATATTCGAGTATTACTTTGTATTTTGACCGGAATAGACAGCCATCATTACAAATATGAAGTGCATATTTTACATATTGAAAAAGAAAACCACTCCAAATATCAAAAAACTCCGTACAGCTCTCTCAATTCCGCAGCGCAGCATTGCATCCATTGTTCCCCAGGGAAATGTGAGTGCAATCCGAGAGATTTCTACTTTCTGCTTTTTTTCCATATCCATAATTACAAAACAACAGCGTTCTACAGGATGATAGGTTTGCTTTATAACCGACTTCAAAAAAGTGAATGTTATAGGTTCGACTGTATGCATCTTTTTTATTTATTACTCGGTTTTCAGAATTCTTTTTATATTTAAAAGAACGTAGTTACGTTGCGGTTCCATATAATTTTTATGACAACTAATCTAATAGTTTCTTTTTTAAATATCAATAACTGTAAAGCTTTTCCTGTACTTCTACGGCCGTGTTCGCCCGGGGAGTTACCGCCGCCCCTTATATAGTCGGCATAAAATAAAGTATCGCTGACTTTTGGGGGTGCCGGATGGCATTTCTACCCTTTTCTTTTCCCACTCCTTTTCACCACCTCTCCGATCCAAATCCTTAATCCTGACCCATCCTATCCAATTTCCTAGGTTGACAACGGACTCGCTACTCTCCGGATGTTGCGTGCCTATGAGCGACAGGATCGCTTTCCATCAGATGAACCGTCTGCTCGTTTGTCTTCCTTTCCATAAAAGAATAACATTGTATCTGAGTTTCAGATTATAATTCTAGATTTATTATATGTGCCGGATGACCATGTGTTCCCTTTTTTCCCACTCCTTGCCCCTCCAACTCCTCCTTTCCACTCCCAAAATTGAGATTAAGGATTTGGATGGGACAGAGTTAGGAAAGAAAAACATAGACATGGCTATTCGGCATCTCCAAAAGTAATGCTTGCTTTATTTTATGCCGACTTTTCTTTTATGGAAAGGAAGAAAAACGAGTAGACGGTTCACCCGATGGTAAACGAACCCATCGCCCATAGACACTTGCAACATTCGGAGAGTTGCGAGTGCGTTGTCAACCTAGGATATTGGATAGAATAGGTTTATTTGATAGGATTGGGTCGGGATCAGAAACTTTAGAGGATAGGAATAAGAAAAGAAAAGGGTAGCAGACATGGCCATCCGGCATCCTCAAAAGTCATGCATACTTTATTTTATGCCGACTTTATAAGGGACGATGGTACTTCCTCAGGCGAGCACAGCCGTAGAAGTGCAGCAAAAGTTGTGAAAAGATGTTGCCACCTATATTTAGACGATCGGTTTACGCAGTTTATAATTCGTCGATTTCTGTGTCACTGACCATGGGTTTTCCACGCGAAGCAAATATTTAAATAGTCTACGGATAATGTATGCACGTTTGTCTTCCTTTCCATAAAAAAAACTCCGAATGTTGCGAGTGTCTATGGGCGACGGGATCGTGTACCATCAGATAAACCGTCTACTCGTTTGTCTTCCTTTCAAAAAAACAAGGCTTGTCAAATAGCAATTTCCTTTCGTAGTCCTGTCTCCCTAACTATAAATATATTCTTAGTTCTTCCTATCCATTGACCTCTTTTAACTAAGATTCTGTTATTCAGCAAGCAAACTTTCGCGTGTTGTTGATAATCTACTTTTATGTCCATTGGCATGTCATCGCCACCATTTAATTCTATGCAAATCGCTAATAATTTTCTAATCATCTCTATCTATAAGGTTAAAAAATAAGCGAACAAATGGTTCACCTGATATTTAAAAAACCGTCGCCCCATGGACACATTATATCCAAAGACATTGATACACGTTGGTTCGTAGTGAATATCTAAAGATTTTATATATAATAGATATTTGAGTAGAAGAGTTTAGAAATATATTTAGTTTTTGCAAAAGAGATCGATAAAAGGGGCTCACAAGCCAACCATAATTCATTTTATATTGTTTTTTAAAAGAAGGAAGGTTCTCAATTGGAATGTTTTAATTATTGTTTATAAATGTTCGTACATATCTCTATTATTTATAAACCGATTTTAAGAATTCGTTTTTGTCTGATAGAGTTGTATTTTTCCGAAATGTTTCCATATAATTTAAAAAAAAATCGTAGTATGTTTTTTAAATTAAAATAACAAAATTTAGAAATGCTCTCATTTATCTTCGCCACTTATGAATTTAATTAAAATCTGATCAGTAGTATGTTTTTAAAATTAAAATAACGGAGAGGATACGTTCGAGAGTACGCTTTTAAGGCGTTTGTTTAAAAATAAACTTGTCATGTGTAGCGTAGTAGTATTTCAGTGACACGTAGATAATAAATATTAACTAATTGCAGGCTCGTCGCCGCCGGTATCGCTGGCGCTGAAGGCGAGTGGCGAGGCGGCGTCCCCCAAACGGGGAGCTTTGCCCGACGCCCTCCTGCGCGGCCTCAAAATGCACCAGCCCGAGCCGCCCGTCTACATACCCAATCTGCAGGAGGACACCATATTAGCGGTCAGTATCTAGGCCACGACCTGAACCTTGATAAGTAACAATATTCTATTGAAAACATGTTAAAATAATATTTTAAGAAAGAATTGAAAGATTAGATCATTATTTAGCAAAAACATAAGTCATATCAAAATCCTTAAAATACTTTTGCCAACTCACTCCCACTATGCCCAATTAGCAGATAGGCTGCTTTTACGAGTCGGTTTTACTCACACTGACGTTGATTTGAACAACAATGACAAAAGTTAATTGTTGTTTCGTGATCCTAAAGGATGTTTTCCACCATCTCGTTATTTTCCTGAATACCATGCAACATCTTGCATTATATGATCATAAGCATACCTGTTGCCCAAGTTGTAATGTTAGATGATCTATTATCATAATATAGCAAGCGAATACCAAACGCACAAATAGTAATTAAATTATGTCGTTACAATAGTTCATGTTTATCATAAAAGCCAATCCTACTGTTTTAAATATATAGACTAAAGCTGCTTACAATCCGGTGACCAGTATTTTTTTTTGCAATCTGTTATTTCAAACTAATTGTTGCTTACAATCTTATACAGTTCACACTTCATGTTTGTTGACTTTTTTTACTATTAACAATCAATTAGACGCCTTAAGTTCCTCAATAACCTTCTAATTATTAACAAAATAAATTTGATTTTGCAGGAAGAGCATAGCAAAGTATTCTCTCAACTGAACTTCGTGCTGATGCTCGCCGAGCTGCTATCCGACCTTGCCGTCTCGTGCGGGGCGCCCATCGCGGCCCTCATGGACACATCAGATGGTAAACAACTTCATTTCATAAACAAAGCTTCTGACATATATAAAGCTTAAGATTTTTTTTAGAACATCGCGTCATTTCAATTACAATGGAAAAAATCAATTAAAATTCATGAAAAACAATTAAGGCTGTATAGCAATTATTTTTAATAACTACCACAAACTCATGGAACCATCTTATATTTCTTTACTTTAGACAGAGTGGAAAAAGTTATTAATTTTATAGTGATAATAAAATATTAAATGTCTATGAAAAGAAATGTTCGATGTATGTAGAAAGTAATAAGAGATATGCTTGAATTGCAGAGCGTTGCGGTTCGAGCGTGCGCCTGGGGCTGCTAGTGCAGGCGATGCAGGCGCTGGCGGCCGGCCTGCGCCTCGCCGCCGCGCACTACCGCAGCCGCACGCTGCAGCCCACGCCCCAAGTGCGCAACGGTACGACACGATTTTTTTTTATGTAGCAGGAGACAAACGAGCAGATGGCTCACCTGATGTTAAATAATCGCCGCCGCCCACGGACTCTCGCAACACTAGAAGAATTACAAGAGCGTTGCCGGTGTTTGAGATAATTATACATACATTACTCTGCTAGATGCACCCATGGGATAAATTTTCGCCCATGGCGATACCCTCTGCTTGATACACCCGTGGAAATAAAGCTATCAACAAACCCATGAATCAATACAGCAAATGTCTGTGGAATCGTCCTACTACAACACTAAAACAAAACGCACTCATAGGGTAGCAGTTGGATGATTCCGCATACACATTTTGGTATACTTTGACCGAGGTACCACCCAAAGGATTTAAGTCCCATGATTGTGAGTTGTTTTTGACAATTACCCTTTAGTATCCCTTTAATATGGAAAAAAAATAATGTCTTTTTATAAAACTTGTGAAACATACTAGCATAAAGTCTCACATATACCAGTTTAATGAAAAACAAACTTATTAACATCATAAATACAAATATTAATTTATTTTATATGCTCACATAATAACTACCCTCGGTCATTATGAAATTATGTATATACTTTGTCAGAGGCAAAAATTTGTTACAGGACACCATGTAGTAATATATAAAAAAAATTCTGAAACGAAAAATTTCTAGATGATAGACCAGAATTTTTATACATATATCCTTTTATATATTAAAATGATGAAGCATTATAATATAATAAAATTATCAAAAAAGACCAAGATCAAGACCAATAAATTACACCTAAACACTTGAATACCACAATATTTCATATAATATTTTTAACATGACTTCATCTGCCCTTCTTGAATATTACTTCATAATAAAAAATCACACATAATTCCCCCACAGTTGTATCCCTGATGAACGGCAAGTACAAATGGATAGTGAACGAATCTAGGAGGCTACACGAGGCCGGTGTCACGCCCGCCATCTGCGACAAGATATTATACGAACATGCAATCGAACTGGTGAGGATTTTGTTATTTCATGCGAACTACTACTTATTTTGAGAAGATACATTAAAACTATGAGTAAAAAAGTAAACGCCATCCATTTGGATATTGGACGATTTGCCGCCGCTCAGATAAAAAATATCTATACTTTAATTTGCAAATGAGCTAACTCCACTTTTGTCAAAAACTTGAAGATGTATGATACATGATTTGCAAAATTTTTTTTATAATGTTATCAAAATTCAAAAGATGAATTTAATTTTATTTATGTATTTAGTTTAAAAAATATTACAATTTTTATAGTTCCCTTGAACAAGTTACTGAAATGGAGTTAGCTGGTTTGTGAACAATAATTTTATATGACATTCTAATCATAACTTAATGATGATTCTGTTCATATGCCCATCACATAAAAATCATCTTAAAATCTGGTTTGTTTTGTATTGATAAGCCGCTAAAAACTCGATAAAAATAAAATAAAAAGTATTTGTAGAAATAGGTTTTGCAAGATTATTTATTTTAACATTCCAAAATTAATTTCTTAAAACTTTAAGTAAAACCAAACAAACACCAGCTAGTTCTAAATAAAATCAAACACGTTTAGCTAGAGACACAATTGTAGATAATAATTGATAATGTTTACAACCTCTACTAAGCCCGGTTTGAAAACCGGGTAGTGCAGTTATTTAAAGAAAGGTATAATAGTGATTCTCCTATTTGTGTCTTGATCAGACAATATGTGCTGCTTTCGGAACAAAAGGAGCATTCTGTTTCTTGTATGCAGACCTTTTGAATTCCTATCCGAAAACGAACTGTTCTTGTGCGACAGGCCTTAGAAACAAATAGTTGTTACAGACACATTGTATTAGGAAGACACTAATTAGAGAGCTGCAATAGGCAATCCCTTCCTTTAAATAACCGCGGTATATGCGTATAAGCGTCCAATAATGAAACGTTTTGTGTTGTGCAGTGCCAGATGGCGGCGATCGAGGAGCTGTTCGGCGACATGAAGGAGTGCGAGCGGCGATACATGTCGGCGCAGGTGCTGCTGCATTCGCTCGTGCAGCGCCACCCGCTGCACCCGCAACACCGCACCACCCTCTCGAAATGTATGTGACGTAGAAGTACTATGCAAGTCAATAAAAAAATATACACGACCCCGCGTCATATTGTGGCGTCAAATCGTAAAATGTAGATAGGGCCAGCTAAAAGGATCTTTTTAAAATAATATTTATTTTTAGTCAGAATTTTGTAATTTGGTATTCCACTCATACCACTATTCAGCTAAAATAAAGATTTTTAAAATCATTTCATTAATGATGGAGATTTGCGCAAACAAACATTAAACAAAATAGAAATATCGAAATTGACAGCCTCTTCTTTTTTTTGAAATTGATGAAAAATGTTAAGCCGGCCATTGAAAAAATATACAATATAGTCATCATTATGCAGATGATTTTTTTAAATAAAAAAATATTGCTTTTCTTTTGTTAAGCTTTTTTGGTGCTATTATTTTTGACAAATTTTTGATAACTAAGAATGTGCTCTTTGTAGCACCTATAAATTGTACGAAAATGGTACAAATAAATTTTTTATATCCATTCATCATGAAAAAATCATATGGTTTTTTCTTTAATTACGCGCAAAAAATGCCACAAAATATTTCTGAAAAAAATGTCAATATAAAAAAGTGTTAAGATTAATACTTACTGTTTCATTTTTAACTTTTGTGAGGTCAGTACATCGAATGTTTTTTGTGTAGCCGGCACAATATAGCAACTTTCTCAGATGACTGCTGGTCCACTACCGATGAGATTTACTTACAGAATACAATTGTGGATAGTCATTGGCATTAACACATCGAAAGAAGATTTTGGAAGGTTGTGCTATGTAATCATAGCTTATCTATAGTCACCCAAGGGTTTATAAGTAAAATCAAATTATTTTTATTTAAAACAGATTGCTTTAGCACTTTTTATGGAAAATCGCGTTCGCCAACGTTCATACGTTCTCCAGCGAACATATGGCCAGTGTGGAGTGCATCTACCCGAAAAAGCGGTCACCCGCGCCGTGTCCACTGGGATGACCATGCATTTTTTAATTAATTATACAACTTTCAACTAAGTTTACTCAGTGGTTAATTAATAATTATTTTTAATATATGTTTTATACTTCATAAATGATCCTTTATGACTCACCAGTCATCTTGTAAATTATGAATTTTTACTTGGAATAGTGTCATATGCTCATATAATTAATTAATGTTATTATATTCCATATAGATCGAGACGCTGTCCAAAGGCGGCTCAACTGCCTCAAGGGCCCAAGAAAAATTATGGATGTGAAATTAGAGGCTGGGGTCTCATAATGCAATAAGAAAAATCTATTTATATGCACACCGGACGCAAGATGTAAAGTGATTTTATTTTGTTGTCGAAACTATTTATCAGTGATAAACTAAAAGCTGAGTAAAACTAATGTGTAAAAAAGTGAAAGTGATGGAAATCAATAAATAGAACTACAATTGTTTAGCAAAGAAGATTACCAGAGATTGCAATAGTGTGTTATATTTTTTTATTGTGCAGTAGCTTGCATACCAACATGGGCAAGCAAATGTAGAGTATTATAGAACCGTCTAAAATGTTTTATCGCAGAAGATTCTAGTGTGGCTTTAAGATGAAATAGATAAGTAGTTGTCATTGTATCCTGTTTGAAATTTAAATAATAACCCCCTATTATTTCTTATATCATACATAGTACAACTTTTACAATAAAGCACATTTACATACCTTACTTTGTGTCAACTTTCTAGATTTGCGAAAAAACAACAAAAAATGTAAAAAAAAGTATAGACATCGTAGTATTGTTTCCAGGTGTGTCTCATAACTGTATTAACATTTTTATTATTATCAATATAGCGAATAATGTACGAAAAATTAAGATGTAATATTTCAATATGGACATAATGTTTTAGATCTCATTATCGACCAATAACAATATGGCATTTCTAGATTAAGTTACGAATTATGTCTTTGTGTATTATTGCGACACCTAAGTACGAAATTAACTTTTGTTCTTAGACATTTTTCTTTTTCTTTGTTTGTCTGAATGTGATAACATTTTGGTTTTTCCTCAAAGATATTATAATTTACCGAAATAAGAATAAAGACTGTTGTATTATATGCATTTATTTCAATTCTCCTATCCCTATTCAACAACAAAATCATCCGCCTCTAATAAATAAAAACACAGTTTAAATTACCTTTAAGTGAATTTACGAGGTTAAAAAGGAGAGGAAATTAGTATCAAATATTGTTGTAATAATAATGAAGGGTACTCTAATAAGGTTACAATAAAGACAAAGAATTTAATTGCGATTAACATGTTATGTTGAATACAGACATATATGAAATAATTTCTTTTTAATATTGTACAAATAAACCAGAGCCTTGTTTCAAAAATTTATATGGTTTTATACGGTTACGCCCACGCGCCGGCCGGAACATAACCTTGTCAACAGGAAATTCAACAGAACCACTTGTTTCAAGTAGAATATCAATGCATGTTAATAATTTTGCCATCTGTGCAGAAAGTGTGAGAGGACCTAAATCATTTGGATCCCAATCAGTGTTTACAAGCCTCTCTATGTCTCTTATATCATCATTTATACCAGCATGGTGAGTACCATTCCAGTGTAAAGTTAATGAAAATAGTGGTGCTTTTTTAGGGTAGTCATTACCTAGAGCAACTAACGCTACCAATTTTGCTGATTGTCTGGTTACAATGGCTCTGTATAACATATTGTCTGCATTTACCAACTCTTCTGCAATTAAAAAAGCTGTTGAAGGTGATTGACTATATTCTGACCAACTAACTGACTGCCATTGAGTCAGAGATCCCAACAATTTAAAAGGCATATTGTTTTCTGCAGTGCATATTTTTCCACTCTCTAAATCCTGAAGCTCCTTCATGAGTTCCACTCTTGACTTAAGCCTCTTCTTCAAAGTAAATATAAAGTTTTCCACAGTTGCCACACTCAAACTTTGACATGGCTGAAATGTTTTATGCATTTTGTTCTCATCTAGCATCATTGCCATAAAATCTAAGCCGCATAGTCTTTGCGCCCATACATAAGGCCGTCCGACTTCAGAGATAAAATTCTGAAATTGTTCTTTTATACCCGCTGCATTAAGTAAATATGTAGTGGCAGGATGTGGTGAATCATTACCAGTGTCACCAGGATATAAATCATTGAGAATGCTATCACCATTTAAAACATCGGCAGCGGATACTCCTGTGATCGAATTTGGGAGCGATACAGTAAACTTGACAACAATTATTTTGAGATTAACCAAGTAAAAGAAAGTTAAATTCAAGCCAGTGCCATCTTCAATTTTAACTGATACTTGCACATTCAAAGGATGCCTTTGTAGCACTTGTTTCTTTTTAGCTTCAGCCTTTTCTTCTTTTGTTATTTTTGCGGCTCTATGATGTCGCTTCTTCTTCTCTCTTCTATCTTCATCATTATTGTCCTGATCAGAATCGGAGTCATTAGACACAACTATTTCACTACCAATACTTGTGTTATGTTGATCTAACCTTCGTGCCTCATCTTCATCACCAGATATTCCTAAAACAAAATTGAAGTAAAATACTATTTAATAGATATAGAAACATAGAATTTTGAACTGTATTGCGGGTACTTAACAACAAAATGATTGCAGGAGCAAAAATGCTGTCACTTGTTATTTTTGACATTATGATACTGCAACTTTTTAGCAAGTGGCAAAATATTCCAATAGTACAATGGCAAAAGTTACAAGTTATAATTTTGTTTAGGGTTAACTAAATAATTGAAATGCCTTGTATGGTTCTTTTTGAAGTCAAACTTCTTTAGCACTGTTGTGGTTTGAAAATTCGATGAAACGAAAAAGCGACAATAAAAAGAAACAAACTTATTCATAAATAGTATTTAGCCTGCAAGAGAATAAGATAAATTACATGATGCGGCCCAAACGATCTGCGTACATGGGATAGCATACATATAAAGACATACAAGTATACAGGTGACCGGTGAATCACCACCAATATTAAAGGAGAGAACTCAGTATGTGATTGTCGCAATAAATAAATAAAATGTTGATACTAGGCATGGTGCGTGATAGAATCGCCACAGGTCTTAGACCACCCGAGAGCCGCCTTCCCATCACTCCACCACATAGGATAAATATGAATGGTGTAATTATTTGTTCATTTATTTATTAATTTGTTTGCTCAGTGGCTAACCAATATTTATTTTTAATATTACTTTTATTCTTTATCACATGTCTTTGCGGCCTACCTACAATGAAGCCTTCGGAAAATTTGTCATAAACAATTCTGTAACATTCACATGTTTTAACTTATATATTTGCATCCTGAAATTTATTGGTTCATTAATTTATGTACTTTTACCATTATATTATTATTCACTTCTGCCATGTGTGAAATACACACACTCTTTTTTGTTGTTATGAATTAAAGCATGTGTTTGTAAAGTATTTATTGTACATTAATTAAAGAATCTCATCTAAATGTTAATAAAAAATATTCGTCTGCAGAGATAAACAGTTAGTTATATAAAATCTGACAGTGTAGAGACAATAACATCTCAAAATTTTATGAGTTAACTTTAATGCATGTAATATAGAATACGCATAAAAATAAAAACATCAAAATATTTGAATAATACTTTTAGCTTACTTACCGACTTTGACTTGTTCTGTGCCCAAAACATCGGAATAAGCACTTGCATTCGCATACAATAAAAACAATGGTGGTGGTAAAAGTGATGCAGATCTTGCCTCGTCACGCTTTTCATCCAAACGGAGAGCTAAGCATTCTTGCAATGGTTTTGTTGCTTTCAGTACATCACGTAAATGAGGGGCTAGCGCATCAAGTCTAGACCTAGCTGCTGCTATTGCAGCTGATACCCTTTCTTTAGAAGCTACTAGTTCATCACAAGCGCCGGTCAGTTCACGACGTTGACGTAATTCCCACTCTAATCTAGCTAGTTGTAATTGATGTTCATTATTTTTGATATCCTAAAACATAAATCATAAGTCAATAAATTGCTATTAGCTTTCAGTAGTTCTTTTTGAAATATTTGACAAAAGTATAAATTAAATAATTCCAAGTTGTCATATAAGATCATCACACGTGCATTAGTTTTACATAGAGTCAATAAATAAAAAAATTATCCTCTACAAACATTACTGTAATAACATTACTTGTGTTACAACAAATTGTAAATACACCGTATTTGCAATTTTTCCTTAAGGTTCACAAACAATAAAATTATGAAAATAGTATCAATTTGATAAGAAAATTTTGATTAATACAATTGTCATATCATGTTAGGGTTTAAAATCTTCGTTGATGTGATAAAGAAAAAGCATGACTCATTGTCACGTTACGCCGAGTGTGCAAGCGAGAACGTGGAGCGTGGAACGTGGAAAAACCGGAAAATATTGGAAGGTTTTAAAACCTCCCAATATTTTTAAAATTTCAGAAGAATTGGTCAAGTTGTTATTGGGGAATATGACAACTAACATGATACCTTTCTCTTCGGGAACGGGGAGAGAAGGGGGAGGGTGTTCATCTGTCGTTGACCAATAACGACCGGCGGACCGGAGGAGAGGTCGAAGGATGGCGAACCTTGCAAGGACGCGCAGTGGGGACTGCCCAGCTCTCGGTATGGCTCTAATCAGCAGAGGTGACTGGTGAGCTGGTGCAGCCCGTGGGCGCCGGCTCCACGGTAGGAGCACTGCTCCCTTGTGATAGTCCTGACGTCAGTATTCCGCGGCACGATGGTTCCCCTGCGTGTGTTAACTCGTGCTCAGATGTACTTCGGGACGACGTCGGGCAACCTGACCCGGATGCTGCGTGTCATTGTCACGTCTAACGGCGTGGCGCCGGGACAGGGGGCTTACCTTAATTGGCCGGCCCAAGATAAGGATCAGTTACTAGAACCCGATAGCGAAGTCGTTAAAACCTGTGGATACCGGCGATCCTTCACAGTATGTACGCCCAGGCTGGTACAGAGGGCACTGCCGGTCTGGTGTTCCCCGTTCCCCCAAACGCCTGGGATTTTATATGGATAAAAGAAATAAAACCAAGAACAACAACGGCGTCTCAAGGACGGAGCTTTGCGCAGAGATGCGCAACTCCAGTCTGGGAGACTCGGCCACCAGTCAGGCGGTGGCCACACAAGAGGCGACGGCCACTTGGCCGTCAGGACATTGTCCGGGTGAAATGCTCAGTCATGGCGGCCAAGAAAGTGGTAGACGCCGGCCGATTTACAATCGGCTGGTCGTCGGTGAGGGCAATCCTCTTGGAGGCGCGCCCGCAGCGGTGCTATCGCTGCTTGGTGCACCTGGGAGTGCAGTACGACTGCGGCGGCGACCGCAGCGCGCAGTGCTTACGGTGCGGCAAGCCGGGCCGCAAAGCCCCGGCCTGTGAAGATAAGCCCTCCTGCGCTATATGTGCAACGGAGGGCGTGGAAGCCGGTCACCGTCTGGGGCACAAGAAGTCCCCGGCAATTTGTCGAGTCTTTACGTCGCTGGGCGACGGTTCAGTGATCGGGG
>JAOCPS010000005.1:907554-937014 GCA_025505425.1 Graphium colonna | reverse complement strand
CGCGGAATATTGCTAATTAAACAGTCTTATAGAATTGTATACAATGGATTTCCGCAAAGTAACGCCTGATTCTATTAGATATTTAATATTAAAAGCAAATATTAAATATAAGAAATCCATAGGCATCCTAACAGACACAGCGCGCACGGCCGCAATTTCAGGTCAATGAACTGTGCCACCTGGCCATTTGTCCGACATTGTTTGCATGCTTCATGTATTTATTTGAAAATTTGATCAAAAATTATATTCTTAATTTTAATACATAAATATGATGATAATCGAGTACAGAGTGCTTTCTTTCAATATTGTTGGTGACTCACCAATCATCCTGTATTCTTGATAAAATTTTAGGGTCCCATGTAATTTTTTTTAACTAAAATTAAATTAAAACAAAAAAAATCAGTAAATATCGGCAACGGCTAGTATAGAATATTATAGAAACATATATACATATTATTTTTTCTTAAATGAATGGTTATAGTATAATTTGTCAATATTAATATTTTTATAAAATAACGTAACATACCATTAGACTACTTTTTTCATCCAAACAACAATTACCAAGAATACTCAATGTTATATCTAATATCCTTTCATTTGGCTTCCGAAGATGGGGTAGTAAGTTTTCTAAACCACCACAATCCCTAAATAATTTCATACCCTTGTCATTTGAAATTACTACATTTTTTATCTTTAATAAAGTATCCTGGATTCGACTTGAAGATGACGATTTTAGACCTTCTATAATGGACTTAATTTGATTCTTATCCATTTTTGAGATATATTATTAAAGTAAAATTAATTATAAAAATGCATTTTATTTTTCAATAAACAAATGTATAAATATTTACACCTCAGCCTCACACGAACAAAAAATTGACAGTGACGTCCAATATTGCCACAATAATAAATTAATAAAGTATTGATTGAAATATTCTGTGTAGTATCCTTTCTACACAGAAATACGTGGAGAACGCATAATAATAAAAAGCTTCAAGTAGGTTCCTTTTAAATGATTCCTTCCAAAAAAGATTATAAAATTTGAATAACATATTTATTGTTATATTATATCTGTATGGTTTTACTAATTGTATTGAGAAAACTTTACCATAGTCTGCTGGGGCATCTGACAGAATTAAAAAAAATCAAGATAAAAAAATTGCATTTTGAGATGACAGAATTTCTGATACGTTTTTTATATTGAAACTACTGTGATTGATAATAATTGTAAGATAAAATTGACATGAAATCGTTTTGTGAGAGATGAGCGTCTTCGGGGATTTTCAACGTGTGTGGGTGCAACGTTTTCCTGAAAGTGCTTTACCAGCCGCTTGGGAAGAGGATGTCAGGGCCAATTTGGCTAAACATAAACAGAAAGTGGCTATACTTAGAGAAGAACTAGAGAAGGAAGAATTTTATGTTGAGTATTTAGAGACATTACTCTCAGATGTGGAAAAGCATAAAGCAGCTGCTCAAGGTAATAGGGCGGCGCCGCCCTCTGATGCTGACATCAATGACGATAAGACTTCTGATAGCAAACAGGTACACAGTTATCGCTACTCTTATTCACCTCACACAGTGAGTAGTGTATTGTAAACAATAACCTAAACAAAGTCCTTATTTTCTTCTTACCATTTTACATTGTATTTTTCTTTGTTATTATATATCTTTGTAAATATCATGTAATCATGTGTTTTGGTTGATGATATTGTTTTGATTCATTGGCTCTTTATGTGTCTGTTATCATTCATATTTGTCTATGTTTTACATTATAGGAAACCTTTCTAAGAAATGATGACATTAGAAATGTATTATTCATTACATAACAGATACTTCATTATTAAATTTATTGGATGCACACCACTGTGCTCTATTTGTTTTTATTTCTACTAACTTCTTTAACTTTGCATAACTAATGATAATGAATCAACTGTATTATAGCTTGCATCATTAAATTAACAAAATGTCTGAAATAAAAAATACATAGATGGGTTAGCTGCTTTTTTATTATGGATCTGTTTCATATGTACTTAATTATATTTGCATTTTAAACATACTTGTTATAAATATTAACATTAAATGTTTATTGTTTATTATATGTTGATTTCTTCGGTAATTTTTTCCTTTCGGTACACTTCCTTCTTTGGTATGCCAATATTTTTACTTGATAGAGAATATTAATTCATTAGACCCGTGTATATCGAAATTTCTAGGCAACGCTTGGTTTTCGAGAAAAAAAAATATAGAGTTTGTAATTCATATGGAGATCCACCATTGTGGACACTAATTAAATATTACATATAGGAAATATTTTCAATTGGTTGAAATTTGTAATCGATTTAACACAAATGGAGATTTTTAAAATACAAGAATCTTGTGTAAAAATAAAAAAAAGTGTACCTAACCTCAAAGTGAATGGCGACTGCTACGCAATCGCCATCCACTTCTAACCTATTTTTTTACCTCTGCAAATTTAATACAAAATCATTTAATGTTAAACCAATTACAAATTTTAACCCATTGTAATTAATCGACGTCTGTAAATATTATGTATAGGAAATATTTCCTATTCGTAATATTTACAGATATCCCCATACAAATTACAAACTTTATATTATTTTTTTCTTGAAAACCAAGCGTTGCCTAGAAATTTTACTATACACAGGTCTAATGAATTGATATTCTCTATCAAATAAAATATTGGCATACCAAAGTAGGAAGTGTACCAAAAGGAAAAAATATTTAAATAATATTAAGTGTTTATTACATTTTGATTCAGGAATCAAACACTGACTCATTGTCCAAGAAGAGTGAGACCAGTTTAGGGAGTAGTAATAATGATGAAGTACTTGAGCCACCAGAAGGAGAAGAAGTGCAGCTTAGGCCTAAGCCAGTTCACATTGGTGAAAGGAGTTCTGTTAACCAATGCATTAATGAGCTCTCTTCCAATTTAGCTGTAGAGGCTCGTAGGAGATGTAATAGTGAAGTGGTACAGAGAATTGAATCAGACAGAGATAATGGTAAAATGATGTTTATTAGAAATATACTATTAAAATTCACTATTTATATAAGTGATTAATTTTATTTTTTTTCATAGTGCCTGAAGAACAAAAAAGTCCAACTAATGCTAAAAACCGTCCAATGTCCCAAGCTGGTGATTTTGTAACTGTAATTGAAGTAAATGGTTTAAAAGTAGCCGAAAATGCACCTAAAACAACAGAAGACTCTCCTCAGTCACCAGAGAGTACAACATCTGATGCGGCTGTTGCAACAAAAAAGAAAGTACCTCCTAAGTAAGTGTTTGTTGTGGTGCCTTTTTTTGTATATCATTCTTTTTATTGTATTTTGTTTATTATGTATTAACCATATGGAAGGTAAAGCCAAGTTTACTTTTAGCAAGTTTTTACTTTTAATACTATTCAGAGGAAATACTGTATAATGCACCAAACCACCAACTGCCATCACCACCCTGATGGTTAGCACTCCACAATGATGTGATTTTGTTAGCATTTTCTGTCACATGTGTCTCCTCTGTGAAGTTAATTTTTCCTAACACTATTTTTGAACTGAATTGACTGAAGCATCCATAAGGAGAGTACTTTATATCTTAATGACAGCAAACTCTCCTGTAATTCCTCTGGTGTTTCATGAGTTCTAGGGTAGAGGGGATTACTTAGCATTAAGCAGAGAGCCTTTAGTTTATCTACCTCTTTCTGTATATATTTTTTTTTATCAGTTATCACATTAATTGAAAACTTTTAAAATTAGAAAATCCTCTATAAAAATGCTATTAATACAATTCTATATATAAACTTATGAACTTTTTTAAATATAGACTTGATTATATATATATAAATTTATTGATAGACCACCACCGAAAGTGTTCAGTAAGCGTGGTGCATCCTTGCCCGAATCTGGTATATCAGAAGACAGCCCTCCATCCTCCTTAGGGCGTAGATTGCGAAGTGCAGAGTCACGGGAGTCAATTGCCAGTCGAGCCTCCACACCTTCAATTAGTGAAAGGGTAAGTATTTATCTTTTTAATTTAGTTTTTATGTATACCAATAAATTTCATTTAATTTTAGGACTATCAAGTGTTAGCCCTAAAATGAAATGATGATACTACAATGAATGTTTCCAAGTATATGTAGGAAAAAATTGGCTTCGGTTTTTACAGCTTTTGTTAAAACATTGGTTGCAATAATTTCTTTTACAAATATTATATCAGGAATGCTGGTAATTGGGTATGGAATGAATATGAAATTAGTACAATAATCTATTTTAAACATCAAATTATACCATCTTTATCTATTGACTAGCTAGCACACGCGGTCCTGCTGACCATTGTGTATTATATAGCCTAAAGCCTTTCTTGATAAACGGGCTATGCAACATTAAAAGAATTTTTAAATTTGGGCCAGCAGTTCCTGAGATTAGCATACTTAACCCAACAAACAAAAAAAACTTTTCAGCTTTTTAATATTAGTATAAATTGGAAACTAAGAGGTTATTTTTCTCCAGGTTAAAAGTTATGAATCAATTAACTCATTGTCTTCTGAGCGTAAACGATCGGGAGGAGCAGCTACACCCCGTTCTATTGATGAAGAGATAACATCAACTACACCTGATTTACCAGAAGGCAACGATGCAGATAAATCAGCTCCAATTTCATTGGAAAGCATTCCTGCTGCAGTCCCTACTGCTGAAGATGAACCATATTACGATCAAGTACCTGTGGACATCAATGATGGCGAATATGTTTATATTCAAGCTGGTATGTAATTATTTTAGTATTTTTTTGCAGTCTGTATAGGTGTTCTTTGTCTTTATTTATCATAATTTTTTTATAGTGACATATCCTGTATCTTAATTTTTATTTTTATTTAACGGCTTATCAACAACCTTTTACACTGTATACAAGTACAAAAATATAATTTAAAATAAAAGTGCAAGTGTAACTGTCTCTTATAGGTAACTGACTGGTTTATTATTATAACTATTTATGTTAATTTAATTTTGTTAATTTTATAATTCATTTGTAAATAAAAACAGTGCCTATTTTATAAAGAGTCATGGCTATTCACAGGTTCACCATGCTAAAATTGGTTGTTAATGATTATATTCATTAATTTGTCTAATTATTTTCTTACCCTCATATAATTTGTAACATTTCAAACCAATGATGTAATCTATTAATGTAATTGAATATTCCAATTGGCTTAATGAACCAAATTAATATAATTTGGCAAAGGCATTGTCATGAGCAGTCTGCTAAGGATTTTTATCAGCTTCTTGATATTTCATTTATGTTTTCCTATACTTACAAAAGAGCTGGATTATTTCCAATTTTAAGTAATTATTATTTACCATATAGATGTACAATAAATTTGCTGTTGAATTTCCAAATTTAACCTTTAGAAGAGGCACCATTACCCCAACTCTCTGTTAGTTATTTTAGTTATACATGCAACACAAGTAGCATATTGACCACGTCTGAAAGAATTCAAAATACCAAAGTATTTTACTTGCATTGTATCTTTATTAGGTCTTGCAGTGTTGTGCTTATTTTGTTGTGCAAAGATACAATTAATAGTAACTGAGTAGATCGGACTAAAAATTAATATTCAAGCTGATGGTATGCCGGATTAATAAGTGACACCAGGACATAAAAACCTCAGTCCTACCCATGACCATAAACGCTGTAAAGAGTCCAAAACGTCGGGTGATTAAATTTAAAAATAAACCGCCATAAAATCCGTAGTTGTTTAATTTAAAAACCTATTCTAACCAATATCCCAGGTTGACAACATACTCGCAACTTCGAATGTTTCGAGTGTCTATGGGCGACGGGATTGCTTACCATCAGGTGAACCGTCTGCTTGTTTGTCTTCCTTGCCATAAAAAAAATGTAATGGTAGCTCACCACTACAATTATACTTGAATAGTTCTGTGAAGTAGTACAATTCCACTCATTGTTTCTTCAATGGATGTTACAATTTCAATTTAGGGTATTTTTCTCTACCATACTCACAGTCTTGATCTTGAACAAAAGTAGTAATCAAACCGGCTTCTAATTCTACATTATTTTGACAGTTATGACATATTTTTTTTGTTTGTAAATTCAATATTAAATGCAGGTCATGGAGTTGTTTCTACAAGGAAACATGATGCGTGAAAAATTATGATTGAAGTTTTTATAGGCAAAAGGCGCGCTTAATTCGAAATAGTGTCGCGGACGTTTTTGAGACGCTGATTCACCTAATCAGCGTCTTTGTCTAGGATCTCTTGTATATTGATGTATACACTACATTTTCCAATTATTTTTATATTTTTAAATTACTATTTTTATGTTTGGATCATCTTAATCTATTTCTATCTCAGGTGGAACTGGTTCAAGCGAGGATGCATCCAGTGGTACTAGTACGCTGCCTTTAAGTGCTGGGACTAATCCCACAGCACCCACCGCACCTAGGGCGCCGGACTCACCGCCTTGTGCGACGGCGCCCAACTATGTCAACATACATTATTTCATACAGTGAGTATTGTTGCTGTATAGCGATATATACTAAGTATTGTTTTCCCTGTAAATTGTGAAACCAACTTTGATTTAAAAAAACAAACTAAAGAAACGATTTTTCTAAAAACATTATGGAAATATCGGAAGTATATCATTTAAGGAAAAAAAAAAGAAATAACTGAGTTAGTTGCGAATATACTTCAAAAAATAGGAACATCCGAATTGGGAACCTCATCCTTTTTTTAAGTGACTTTAAAATTAAATATTTATATACTATACAGGGTGACTGGTGAATCACTTTCAATACTTTAAGATGTTATAAGTAGGAATAATATATGAAGAATAAAAATATAATTAAAATCAAACATTGGTTTACCACTGAGTGAACAATCTAAAGTTAAAAACACGTAATTCATACTCATCCGAGTGGACACGGCGTGGCCTGGGTAAGACGGAAGGCGAAGGGGGGTCAACGGCCTTGCGCGTACCACCTGATCACTGCCGCTACACTTCATACATTTATTGCAAAATTTGGGCTAAATCTATGCCCCTAATTTTGTTACATAAATATGATGACAAACGAATCCCGAGTGCTCTCCTTTAATATCGTAGGTAACTCGCCAATCAATTTGTATAGTCAGATAAAAAGTGACTTAATAAAATATTGATTTAAAATTGTTATTACACATAATTAAATAAGAACATTGACTGAAATTATACATTAATCCTTCCACTGATCAATTACTGGATCTGTGCAACTACTATGCATTTCAAATGAATATGCACGACAATGACCACGAGTTGTCAAAGATTTGTCAAAAAGTATGGATAGCATCAAAAATATTTGCAAAAAAATCTGAATATTTTTTCAGTTACCAAAAAATCATGTGCGTAATTATGGCTATATTGAAGGATTTTTTATACAGCATGCAACCTTAACATTTTTAATCGACTTAAAAAAAGGAGGGGGCTTTCAATTTCGATGTTTCTAATTTTTTTTGGTATGTTTGCGCCTATCTAAGTTATTGATGTACCTATTTTATTTTTTTAATCTGAATTATAACTCGAAAGCAATGTGGGGTAAGTGGATTCAGCGAAATAAAAAAAATTGATTAAAAATAAATGTTATTTTAAAAATATCTGTTTCACTGACCATATCTATATTTTACGATTAGGCAGCTATAACACAACAATATGGCGCGGGGTCATGCGTATTCTTTATTGACTTGCATAGTAACATTAAAAAAATTTACATCGCATAAAAATAAAGTACGTTTTATTTAAATTTATCATTTCGCTTAAAATACATTCCCCATTACTTGTGACAAATAAATATCAGGAAAGGACAGTGCCTATTTTATATGTACCATGCCAAGTTACATCAAGTATAAACTTTTTTAGAGCCTATACTTATTATATTAATACCTATATTAATTCTTTTTGTAAAGAAAAGCGGGGTTTTGGAAATATTTGATAAACCGTAAAATCATTCATAGAAAATAGTTTATATTGCATCCTACACTTCTGTGACAGATTGTGAAAACGTTATTATATTATTCTTTAAATTAAATTCCGTGTTTAAAAATCAAATCCATGAAGCATAACGTCGTAATAAATTATGAAAATAATTACTATATTTTATTGTATAGTTATTGATCTTGATGCGTGAGATTTTTGGCACCGTTTTTGGGCATGTTTGTATTATGTGAGAAATTAATTCAATGCAAAAGTTTAATTTTAAATAAAAATAATAAAATTCAAACCGTGTGAAATAAAGTATTTTCGCGTACTTTATTGTTCTCATAAAGTATAGATTACTATTACCACAAATAATATATAATAGTTTATAATAATATACGAGTGGCAACCCTAGTTATGATCTACTTTTTGTTGAGAAAATTAAAGTGGAGTCTATTTTTAGTTTTCTTATACATGATAAAGAACAATAACACTGTGTGTCTGGGATATATATCAACTGTGACTAATACAAATTTGTTTTACTATTATTTGAAATATAGTATTTGAATGGTGTAAATTGTATATCTGAATTGTATGGTTGGAAACATGGTAAATCACAGTTTTTATTATAGTATTACTACATACAAAATACGCCACAGCTTTACATAAGGGTTGTACTCTTTAATCAACATAAAAATAAATAAATAACAGGAAGATTAAATAAGATTGATTTACAAATTATATAAGTTTTGTTTGTTATGTGGCGCAAAGTGTAGAATAAAATATTTTGGTGCTCAGATTCATTAATATCTTTTTGCAGAGAGCAATTTAAAAGTCAATGAGGATGTTTCCATTTGGCTTTTATTAACAATGTTAGGGACTTCCTCTTGTTCTATGAATAAATTTTCCTTGCATCAACAAATGATTTGTTGATTAACAAGTTTATTTTCAGAGAAAATTACAAAAAACCGTCTTCAAACGCCTTAAAAGTGTAATTTCGAAACGTGTCTTCTTCGTTATTTTGATTTTAAATACAAACTACTAACCTAATTTTTATAAAAAAATTGTAAGACCCTTGTGGTGTACCAAGTGTACCCTATCAGGCTTAATTTTTTTTAATCAGTTCATAAGTTGCGGAGATATGTGCGAACATTACAAACTAACATTACAAATTATTAAACCGATTTTTTTGAAAAATTTATGGGACTATCTACGAAGAAAGCTCTATCATATAAAGAAAGAATTTTTGAAATTGATTCATAAATGACGGAGGTACGCGCAAATATACATAAAATCAATTGTTATTTTGTTTTAAAAGAAAAACTACTGCACGGATTTTTCCGAAAATTTTATGGAACTATTCCGGAAGAATACCATATAAGATAAAAAAAAGAATAAGTGACAGATATATGCGCAAAAAACAGACATACATTCGAATTGAAAACCTTCCTCTTTTTTTGAAGTAGTTTAATTATAAATACAAGGATTTGTTGGTGTTAAAAATAAATATATTATAAGTAAAATATTAAGTTAATATTCAAGATAAGCAGCATTAGTAATAGACTAAGAAATTATTGCATAATTTACAACAAATATGATGTAGTAATAGCTGGATGTAAGGGAAGACAATATAGTTATTTAGCTAGACTTAGTTTTATGCAACTTAGCTTTCCACAATTGTCACAGATGATATAACAAGCGCTCATGCCCATCCGACGCATTGTTCATTTTAATCGTCGAACAATGAGACTGATCAGCTTGGAATGCTCTAACCATACAAATAAAAAAAAAATATTGTTAGTAACCCCCTCGCGAGATACGAACGGAACTAAAACGGAGCGGAAGATATAGATAATGAAATCATCTACTCGTTTCGGTGTTATGATCCAGTAAAGGATATATCTTCTACGACTTTTGGTTAGATGACTCATAATTTTTTTTTTGCAAAATTTTATTGTTGTAATCAGTTGTGTCAAGTGAGTTACTTGCTATTTTATAAAAACCAATTCGAATATTTGATTACAAAAATTAATTTCGTAAAGTTGGTGCTACATCTGATCCCTCTCCGATCGTGTCAGGTATCCGTGCTATCGGGTAATGAGAGCAAATGAACAGGGAGTGCACTACAATATCGCCTGCGCAGTTGATTGATCTCCATGTTCAGAGTTGGACCGGAAGGAACCTATAATATTTTGTATTTCGTAGGCAAGGCGGTGAAGGGATCGATCCTGCTGAGGCCGGCGCGGAATTGGCAGACTCAAGCGACACACCGCTTTTGCTAAGAACTATATCATCAGACACGGAAGCCAGCGCGACGCCGCCGGTCTTGAGGAAACTCCAATCTCAGGTAAGTGTTTTTTATAATATCCTTTCAACGCCATAATCTTTGAAACTATCAGGCGGAATGATAAAAAAAAATTGTATACGGAAGCCGGATTTACGAGGAAAAGTTCAGGCTCATTTGTCTAGCATCAGAACAATCTTTATGGTGGTCATTGGATAACGTCCATATGGACGTAGTATCGGGGAATTGTGCGCGAGCTATACAAAATGCGACCTTAAATATATAACTTTAGGAAGACGTCCGGGACGTCTCGTGAATGTGGGGAAGATGATTTCGTTTTATTTTACTCGGAAATAAATGTTTTACCTATATTTTTGACCTTTTTATTATTTATCCCTAATCGTTTGAAGTGGGTGAGGCCTTTTACAGTTATAATAAAATTGACCTATTAATTTAATTACGACTGTCACCGTTTAATGGTTAGGCTGGTAATTGTGAGTACATTTTAGGCGAGTGACCTTGTCGAATAATTATTGTTTTTTATCGTAGTACATATTCGTAACAATTTTTAGACATTAAAACAATTATGTGTGTATGTATGTGTTTTGATTGATGTGTGCATATACTCGTGATGTGGCAGATATCCGGATCCATATCAGTATCCGTAACTTTTCCTGCGGATCTTTGCGAATATTTTCAATACATAATTGAAATTCTTCATATAGATAATTAGGTAGCAATCGAAACGTATTTAATTCCAATCAGATTATTATTTTATTTTTTGAAATCAAATATTTTGCAATTTTATGTTGAAATCATATACTGAAGTAAGGTACTATACAAATAGTACATACGTAAATCAACTATCTTATAATGCGATAAATTGAGTTTTAATATTTTTGGTTGGTTTAATAAAGTAAGTAAAAGAAGATCTATATCCGCGGATCTTGGCACCAAGTATCCGTATTCGTATCCGCATCCGCATTCGCGCATATACATTTTTAACGATCCGGCACATCACTAGTATATATATACTTTTTTTTTACAAATGTCAACATTGTAATTCGTGTTGAGTAACTTTACTAGCCAATATATAATAGGTTAGCACCTTCTCTGTCGATAAATATAATATTATATAGGAAATACTTATGAAAAAAATACACATATAAATTTAAAATTATTCTCAGCGATTTCGGTTAAATGCTCCAATATTGTATGAACTAGTGCAGTCAGTTTAAACTGTACGAATTGAACGCGCAATTATTTTGGGCGACGCCCAAGGCCGTCGGCGTCATGATAAGGAAACTAAATGGCCATTATTTTTAGAAACCAACAACGTTGAATGAATACAAATCGAACAAACGTGTCCCATGTTTATACTATAAACTGGTCATAATACTGTTCAGCCGCGTCACCGGTGATTCACGAATACCTTTCTTATCGTATTTCGAACGATATCTGTAATCTTTAACATTTAAGTGGAGTTGTCGCTAAAAACAATTAAGACTGCTCTATTCGCCTTGTTTTTTAAACTACAATGCTCTACATTACGTAAACTGTATGCTAATAGAGCGTTTAACTAGGTAGGTTAATTGTATGGGAAACGGCTCGAGTAAAATTACAAATATTAGAACTGAAATGTTATTTTGAAACTTCCTTTGAAACAGGAAATATAACGAAAGTAGACATTGAAATAGATAAATTTAAAATGCACGGCTATTTTCATATTTATTCCTTTTATATCCTGTTGGGTATGACATCAAAGTTATAATCAAATGCCGCAAATTTAAATTCACAGACATCCTTTTGCATGTGTACTTTCTCGTAACGATTTTTTTTTATGGAAAGGAAGACAAACGAGAGGACGGTTCACCTGATGTTGAACGATGCCGCCGCCCATAGACAAGCGCAACATCCGAAGAGTCGTGAGTGCGTCGTCAATCTGGGATTGTATTAAATAGATTTATTAGGTAGGATGGGTCGGGATTAAGGATGCAGAAGAGAAAGGAGTGGGAAAAGAAAAGGTCCCAAAAGTCACTTTATGACCACTTTGTAAAGGGGAGTGGGGTTACTTCCCCGGGCGACCGTGGTCGCAAATACTTTGAAAAGATGTTATTCTCTACCACCTCAAAACGTTTTCTGTTCCAAAAATTTAATATTAAAATATTTCTTACTATAATATAAAACTTAAATTATTTATCTTTAATTTAATATGTAAAAAATTTATATGTAAAAAAAACAAGACAACAATATTGTCTTTGTGCAATAAATGACTCGAAGGTACTTTTAAAAAAAAACATGTCAAATATTATCATTGTTAGTAATGCTGATAACATACTGCTCTAATTTGCTGTTTGGTTATTACGGAAAGGCTGTGTTTTATGAATGTTCATTAAATTATGTTTTAAATAATTATCAAGGGAGAGATAATGAATAAAGTTTCACGTTATTCTTATTTTTTGCATTTATTTAATTATGGCGATATTTTTTTTAAATATACATTAATAAATAACAGGCACACCTGTTTCCCTTTTCGGAATAAAATAAGAATTATTTTCAAATAAACTCCGAAAGAGATAACGTGTTACTAACTGAACATGTTACTACTCGTAGCCGATTAGAGAAATATTACAATCCACCAATATTACTGTTAGCACCATTTTATTTTCTTTTGTTTTTATAAAAAAAACATACCATAACCTTTAATAGTTATCAATGTGTAAAAAATAACGAAATGTTTATGGTCTTTTAAACATTTTATTTTGTTTTTATATTTACGTCTGCTTATGAATTTGCACAAAATCATTATCAGCATCAACTTGATAATATAATACTCTTTCCAAAATAATATTAAAATTATGCTAATCAGACCATGAAAAGAATTTGCTCAAATATGCAAAAAATATACATTTTGAACGTTACAGAACCTTCTTTTTTGGGAGTCTGTCAAAAAATGTTAGATAAATTTATCAAGTCCTTAGTTATTTTAGTATATTCCGAACTAGAAATAACTAGTATATTTCTAGCAGGTGGTAGAGCATAACATCCTTTCACAACTTTTGATGCACTTTTACGGCCACGCTCTTTCGGGGAAGTACTACCGCCCTTTATAAAGTCGGCATAAAATAAAGTTTGCATGACTTTCGGGGATGCCGGATGGCCATGTCTACCCTTTTCTTTTCCCACTCTTATCCCCTCCAAATCCTTAATCCCGACCAATCCTATCCAATAAACCCATTGTATCCAATTTCGCAGGTTGACAACGCACTCGCAACTTTCCGCATGTTGTGTTTGTCCATGGGCGACGGGACCACTTACCATCAAGTGAACCATCTGCTCGTTTGTCAAAAAAAAAAACTTTTTATTAGTCAACCTATATAATCTGCTTGTAAAGGGGTATTACTATTTATATTTTCTCTGTTATTTACCTTAAAGATCGACAACGCACTCTTAACTTTTTAATTTCTTCAAGAATGATTGTACAGCAGTGATCGTTTACCGTTTGTTCTTGCCTTCTATTACATAAAATCAATGAAGCATTTCTTGCGTTTTGTTTAGAGGTGTTGCAATTTTGAAAAAGACGTTAATGAGAAAGATATTTAAAAAAAACGACGATATTTTGCGTTTCGGCTAATAAACAAGGCGACGATATTTTGTGTTTCATCTAGAAGGAATAATAAACGGCAAGCAAAGCTATTCGAGGCAATATTTACATATTATCAGGTGTCAGGATTATTTAATAACTTCGACCGTCTCCGTAGCGTATATACACGTTCTTTAGAAACGAAGTCTTGGGTTCAATTCCCGCGGAGTGCTAAAGACTTAGTATTGTTGCTTCTGTCTGTAGTTTAGCCAACACTAGCTCATTACCCTATATGAACATATAAACATATATGAACATATAAAAAGTGAATCCAGAACATACACTTCAGATCGTGAAGGATTACCTTACCTAACAGGCTATGAAAGTAAAGAAGCAGGGCTCCCCTGTGTTTATCCATATACACACCATGTGCCGCGTAGTTGGTTGACCTATATTTAATTTGATCTCAGTCACTATATTTTATAGAAATAACAATTAAGTAAAACCATTACTTTTATAATTATCAAAAAATAGTTTTATTTAACATAAAATTAGAATTTAACAGCATTAAAAGATTTAGCTGTTTTATGTTCGCCGCGTAAAATAAACTTAATTCTATATGTATTTTATTTTACCTATAACTAGCGCCAATCTAAATACATCAATCGGATGATTCTTCATCTTTATCCTCTTCGATAGGCAGAGTAGACGAGAGGACAGCTTCTAATTCTAAAGGTCGTTCCTCTACTCCCAAATTGACGGGCGGTGAAGACACTTCTGTCACAGCTTCCGTGGTCTTCTTAGGTTCTTCCGTAGCTTGGCTTGGTGAAGGTGAAGGTTTTGGTTCATCAGGCTTCGTAGTGTACTCCCTGCACACTCCAGACATATCCGTGTCGTATATATTGCAAGTGATGTTAGCACAACCCATCTTGTCGCACTTCATGGTGGTGCAGGTTTGGTCGTTGCACCATACTGTCACGTTGTGTTTGGCGATCTCTATGTTGTTGTCGTGGCTGAACACGGATGTGGTTGTCTCGATGTTGTTTTCAGTACTCTGTGCACTCGATCCGCTCCACCATGTGAAAGGATAGGTCAGCCAGCCCCATATCGTTGACCCGATGCCCCGCGCTTGCACTACATCTGAAATCGATATATTTTTTAGAAGAACGCATTAATTAGCAAGACTTTTATTGTAGACTTTGATTTTGTTTCACATATCCGAAATTAAGTTCGAATATAATGCAGATCATTTTTGGATCAGCTACTGAAAAAAACTCAACTGAAGCTGGGCAGAATAATCAGTAGACGAAATTATAACGCATCATATGTATATGTATCGTGTATATGTATGATATTGTCTATTGATAAGTATCAAATTCTTTAACCAAATATATATTGGTTGCAAACGAAGGTTTTGTTTAATTTTGTAAACATGATTTTTTTTAAAAACTGAGATTGTCTTGTCTGTATTCGATGTGAAATAATACAGTTTGCTTGATTATTATACGTTTTTTGAATACTGTAGTCCATCAGGAACCCTTACAGTTTCGTCTTGTCTGTCCGTCTGTACGTCCGGTCTCGTACTCCTCCGTTTCTGCACTGATTTTTACGAACATTGGTGGCGATATGTGTTTGAAGATCAAAAAGTTACTATTTAAAATTATGTACAAATATTTTATTTTTCACCTCTCCTCCCATACAATGAAAAGTAATTTAAACAACATATTCTACTTAACACCATCGTGTGGAGTATTGTTGGAAGGGTCTTTTACAATGCAACAAAAACTACCTTGAAACTGTGTAAATCAAACCCTCCAGACTCCAGATATCTTAATACAAAGTTAAAATAAGAGCGTCACCCCGTCCCCTTGAGTTTTCAAATATTATTACAATAATTCTGAAGAAAAATGTGTTGTATACCTTTAAACAGCGGACTCAGTATCGTATATAGTTATTTTTAGACAACTCGACAAACTTATGTACTTACAGTCGTCCTAACAAAATGTATGCAGTGAACAGCAAAATTAAATTTGTCGGTATTTATTTTGTCAAGCGGTCGGGCGGACCATCGGATGGCTACGGAACCCTTTGTTCGTGCGTGCGCGACAAAACTAATCTAACTAATGATACTTTTTATAAGCATTGAAATTTTTATTGTACTTTGCTAATTGTCTAGTTTTGCTTGCACCAACTGTATATTTTTACACGAAAAATAGATTCGGCTAACATTTGTTGGTGTAGTTTAGAGTAGAGACTTTTTACGGTATCTTTTTTTTCTGCCCTGTTTTTTTTTTGTATTCTTTTCATGAATATTTAATTCATTAGTATTCGATGTTATTTCTTATCTCTTAGAAAATAGGGATTTCCGATGGATGGTTTCTGTCTCATTTCGTCCCTTGACAATATGTATGCAAAAATATATAATTTTTGGTTCAGTAGTTAAAGTTATCATAGCATAGCAAATAAACAAACATGGACGAAAAATCGGACCAACAACCACCAACAATTTGTAATATAAAATTGTTAATACAAAAAGGACAATGTTCATTTTATACGGTATACCGTACCAAGCCATTTTTTTTTGCCGACTAGACTAATAAACTCCTTTTCATATAGAAAACTCAGGTTTCGTTTGGAGATATTGGATATAATCGAAAAAGTGATTCATAGAAAATAGTTTCTATTGCGTTTTACATCTCTATGACCGATTGTGTGATCGTCATGTATCTAAAGCAAATTTCATACTTTTATACTTTAAATTAAATTCCCTGTTCAAAAATCAAATCCATGAAGCTTAATGTCGTAAAAAATTATGGAAATAATTACTATATAATTCTCATCTTAATGCATGAGATTTTCTGGTACAGCTTTTGGGCATTGTCCTTTATAAATAATCGTATACTAAAACTAAATTGAATTTTAGTGTATAAAAGTCACGAAGTCGGTTGCAATTGAGTTAGTTTACAAAAAATTTTAATGTCCGGATGGCGGAATTGCTAAGCCGCTGTCTACAGCGTCGCGGTTTCGATGCCCACTCAAAACAATTATTTGTACGGCCTACTGATAATTATTTGGATCTGTATGTTTATGGAATGTTTGTTCGTAAAACGCCCTTATAACATAAGTCATAGAGCTTACAGTAAGGACGCTAAATCCGTTTTTAAATAAATTAATAAAAAATACATTCAAAATTGTCGAACTACGGGTTTTTTTTTATTATTCCCAAGTATACAAACTAAAATCGCAGAACAACGACTTTGTTGAATTGAGTTGCAAAAGCTTTAAAGTTATGCTAAACATATTTACAATTTACTAGAACTTAATCCTAGATCGTTGCATAACACTTTTGCCTCCCCTTCTTTCACGTATCTCCGTCAACATACACGTTGGTTTTATGCAGCTTGTACAAACTCATTAATCTAGGGTATTACTGCTCTGAATTGCATGGAAAGTTCTAAAGTAATCTTGTTGTAGAATAATCTAAGTAGTTAACTAGTCTACCTCCTAGTTCCTATTAAAACTATTAAATATTTTCACGAATATCATTTAAGAAATAGCATTACTCAATTCAAATTGCTCTTAGATGTAAATATAAATAAAAATCAAGTGTCTATGCACTACCAAAATTAGAACTTTTACAAAATGCATTTGAAAGTAATACGATAAATCGGAACAAAAAACCGCCTGTTTCTTTGGCTTCGTTAATTTGCGAATCGCTGTACGTATTTTGACGGGACTTGGATTGACAGATAGCTATATGAAAAGTGACGTAGGCTTATTTTTTGTTTGTAAAGGATAATGCCCATTTTTAAACGACATACCGTACCAAGTTGCATCAAGTTCAAACATTTTTGGCGACTTGACGTATTATATTAACTTCTACAAAAGTTCCTTTCGTAAGGAAACCCAAGGTTTCGAACATATTTGATAAAATCGAAAAATTCTTCTACATCTATATGACAGATTGTGTAAACGTCATGTATGTGACGCAAAATTCATACTTTTATACTTTAAATTAAATTCCCTGTCCAAAAATCAAATACATGAAGCCTAATCTTCGTAAGAAACCATGAAAAAAATGCTGTATAATTTTGATCTGATGCATGAGAATTTTTGGTACCACTTTTGGACATTGTTCTTTTGCTTTCCGGAAAAAAAAATCTGAAAGAAATATAACCGCAGGTAACAATAATAACATGCTTACGTTCTGTGGGACTGCTCAGAGTGGCGCCGATGGAGCACAACACGAATATCGTCACTAACTTATTCGAGATCATCATGGCGAAGGTTGCACGTGCTCGGCTCTTACATGGAAATAAATGTTGACACAGTCCCACCAGAGCCTTATATACGGGGCCCGGTATGTCCCTATCTTGTAGATAAGCCCACGGGAATGTTTACATAATGAGCCACAAGCATAACGGCCGAACTTTTAATTATCCCCGAAATGTCGTTCACGTTTGGACAAAAGGCAAATAAGATAACTGCATTAAGTCCTTTCAACTGCATCATGTTCGTAGAAATAATAGACAGGTATTCTGTGAAAAGGTTAAATCGTTGTGCACGACCGATAAGAGAGCGCTTCTGTAGAATTCACTTATTTCTGGTTAAGGGCAACAAAGCTGAGCTATTAGAATAGAAGATGCTCATAGGGCGTTGTTTGAAAGACTTGGACGGTTTTCTTTTATTTCGACATTTTAGTCCTACTTTATTTTTTTTTCTTACGTTTTACCGTAAAAATTATTGAGATTGCGATCTAGTTTCGTTATATTAATTATTGTCATGGAGGGTTTAAAATTAAAAGTATCATATAAAAATTACGGCCCTTGCATGTATTTTGCACTATAAGACCTATTTTGTACTTTTTTTCTTCATCAACATTATTGAATTGTTAAATATAACACTTAGTCTTAAATAAAAACTTGACTCGACATTCTTTATAATATTTTATTATAATAATAAGCCTTATAAATATTAATTGTTTAGCTTGTAGCTATATTATAGTAGCTTAAATAGTCGTACAAGTTAATATATCACCCATTATTCAATCTACCCGATCCTAAAAAACCAGTAGGTTCCACGGTACAAGATGTAGAATTATCACTCTTGTCCGCCATATTACTTTCACACAAAATGCAGTACTCTTTAATTAGAGGACATGCTAAAAATCTACATATACCATTGATTTCCAAACAGTGCACCAACACCTTTAATCTCTTTGTTGATGTTTTGCGCCAATTCTCCATTCGGCTATAGTTTACGAATTCTCTACGGCGGTTCCTAAACGTCTTTTTCCAATCCGCAACACTTAGCTTGAACTTGTCCATTAGGTTTTTATGTTGTACAACCATATCAGGTGGCACCTTTTCTTCGTAAATATCACCGGCGCTATCGAAATTAATTATTTTTAAAGGCTTGTCGTCGTTCTTGCCAGTTCTCCACGGATCGACAAATAACGGTGTATTCTATAAAGATAGATCCAATCTTATAATTAAAATCTACAACAAACCCTTATTCATATTTCAATTTCAAAACTTACATTAGATATTTGTATCAAAGTGCTAAGAACCATAGCAATATAAATTTTTGGTATATTTACTTCGAACGCTAAATCCATATTGTACTTCTACGCTTGAATATGCTTGTTATCGACTGTTACTAAAGGTTACCATCGTAAAATTCTTGTTAAACTATAACTCTACTGTATTTTAATTGCCAATTTATTTTCTAAATGAAATACATAACGGCTACATTATTTTAGAGTGTTTGAGATTGGAACAGTGACCCGTCGTATTCAAATCTTTAACAGAACATTTGGACTTGAGGAAAGTCTTTTTTGATGCCACCAAACTGATACATTTGGAGCCGATACAAAGAGTCACCTTCCCATAGATTTTTCCCAACATTTTGTTTTGTAAGATATCGACGATCTCGAATGCTATGTTTGACGGTAGATCCATCAATGCTTCCATCGTGGCCACGCTATCTGTAAAATAATGACACTAATATTAAACCAGTTATTTTATACCATGAATAGGAATTGATGTTTTGAAAATTTTTCAAGTTAGTATTTAAGATAGTTTTCTTAGAGTTGTCTCAAAAAACAACTTTTATTGACTTGGTTAGTACAGTTGCTGTTATCGAACCGCAACTGTGCTAGTCATAAGTCATTCACTTGTTATTAATTGTACAAGTTAATAAGTTATTCAGATATCTGATGTTATCTTCGGATAACATCAGATATCTGAATGACTCATTAATAGAAAGATTTAAAAACTAAATAGTCATATCTTTCCAGGGACATACATATTTTAGCTGGGAATAACATTTTGTTATTTACTATCCCGATCAAACTACTGAATCAATGAACAATTGCTTTAGCAATGATTGATCTGTGTTGTCATACCTATCTAGAGCTGATTTCACAGACAATGGATATCCAATACCGAGTTGGCAATCAACCCGTTACATGTGAGAGACATGTAACGGGTTGATAAGAGAGGTGACACAAACTAAGAAATTGAATATAACGCCATTGTCTTTAGTTCTTAGTGAACGATACGAAAATGTTCATATATAAACAGTTTAATACGTGATACTTATTTCTTACAGAAGTTTTATAAAATTGAATTTCCTTTACTTTGTCTGATTAAAAATTTATTAAGAAACTTTTCTATCTTATAGATTGAAAGTATTTCGCAAAATCCATTTGAATTAACCATTTAGCAAAACAAGGGAAATCACTTCAATTGGTGTACATATTTAGGGTTCTGCCCTAGAATATCAATAGAATAAACTTTGTTAAGTTATTTCTTTGAAAAAAAAAACGACTATTATCCCCTCATCGTGCTCTGGGCTCTGTTATATAATAATTTAATTTAATAAATTATTTTTATTATTGTATCTGATTTTTTTGTAAACTAAATATTTGTTTTTAATAATAAAGTGAAATTATCTTAAAAGAGGGTTTGCTAAGCTAATTCAATAAAAACTAAGGGAACTATTATATCTTACCCGTTAGGTTAGAACCTGCGCAGTGACCCCTCTGATCAAACCGTTCCTCTGGTGCGCAAACTCTGTGAGCACAGACCTTATCCATGCATTTCATGGAATGGCATATTGTTTGAGAACAGAATGTCAAAATGCCTCTTATGTATTTGCCCATAAAGGACATAAACACTGGAGCTACAGTGCCAACATCATTCCAATCGACGTTCCCGAATATTGCGTGTTCAAGGGCCAAGGTGTGGTTTCTTCGTATCGTCTCTTGGGACATGTCCAATTTAACTTTATTGTTTTCCCTTTCTAAAATAATTTCTGTAATGTTCTTTGAATGTGCGCGGGAACAGTTCCTTTCAATATTTGGCCAATACAAAAGCTCACTGTCCGCATTCAAAAGCTTATTATCATCCTTCATGTTTTTTATTGGATTGTTTTCATTGATATTGGTTGTCTTTGCTTCATCATCTTCGGCTGAACGCTTGTTTCTTACTTTGACAGGCAACTCGGTAGTAATGTTTAATCCAGGCTTCACAAAATCTACTTCAATACTGTTTTCAGTCTTATGACTATCGTCTGTCTTGTTTTCAATATTGACATATACAGAACGAGGGAGTTCCGAATTGTTTCCTTTAATTTCACTAGTATTTACCATTGGAGCAATTGTTGTAGACGTAGATGCATTAATATTAAAGTTTGTTACATTAATATTTTGAGTATTGTTGTATTGCACTTGAAATTTGAAATCATTATTCTCAATTGACTGATTGTTAATGTTATCGTTAAAGTTTTCATCGATTTTGAACATCGGCAGTACTTGCGGTTCGAATTTTATGTTGTGAAATGTTATGATTCGCTTCTTGTGTTTCTTGTTAGCGCTATTATTCAATTTGACTTTTTTCTTTTTGTGAACAGTTATTTTATGCATATCACCAGAGTCGTGTTTGTTTAAACGAATTGGCTTCCGTACTCCTAGAAATTCTATTGGCACTGGAAAATTTATTTTCGAAACTGGTGAGAAATTTAAAATCTTTGCCTCGTTAGAATTTTTTCCTTCGTTATCTATTATGTTTTCTTGAGTACTATTTTTGTTTTTCTTAAATATGGCATCGAATATTTTTGGTAGTTGAATATCAACTTTGATACGTATGTTCAATTGATTATTTGATGCGTCAGCAAGATCATCAGGGATTAGAAGGTTTGAAGGATGCGCTAATTTGGTTTCATAAGAATTCGTCTTTTTCTGTTTTTTGTCAAAGTTGTCGTAAGTGTCAAAAGGCATGATGCATTGCTTGCAATTGCAGTTGCATGGAATTTGATTGTCTTTGCAAACGCAGGACGACTTTACTAGGTCGTAATTTATTGACGGTAAGAAGGAATTAAAATTCAATATTTTTTTCTCTTCGTTACCCGTTTTGCCAATTTCATTAATTTTACGAGGAAGTGGGCTAAAGTCCGGTGATCGGTAATATTTGAAGTCAGAATGATAAGGGAGAAAGAAATCTAATTGATTTGTTAGAGGCCTTTCAGGAAATTTGTATGTATTTGAAAAGGGATCCATATAATCGGGATATTTATTCTCCGAAAGTGGTTTCACCTTTGCGTACTTTTCCCGACGCACAAGTGGTATTTTGTTTTTAGATTTGGACTTTTCCTCGTAATTCTTCCTCTGTTTGTGGGCTTTTTCTAAATAATGTTGGTATTCTGATAGTAAGTCTTCAATGTTTTCATCACTTTCACTCGTGGTGGGCATAGGAGAGTACTGAAATCGATATTTTAGATTAGCATTAAAAACCCGTGTATTGCTAAGTGTAATAAAAACAAACAGACGAACATACTTTCGTATTAATACTTGCATTTAGGACGGATTTTTACAGCAAGTCTATATACTATTCTAAAGCATCTATCTTAACAAATATTACAAATGCGAAATTAAATTTTTATCTACGCTTTCGTTTGATTATTATAATTTTTTGTATGCGTATTGTTATAGATACAGAAAGTTACAATGGGCAGGATGTATCTACAAAAAAAGTACAGTTTTCAAGTCTTCCAGCGTAATAATTTTAGCCTATCATCATAAACGAAGAACAATGTTATGCGTAAAGTATAAAAAAATATCAGAGTTTTCGGACTGATTTATTCTTTTTTGATAAACCCCTTAACATTAATGGTACCTAAAATCTAATCATATAAAGCTACAAAAAATACCAGTTGAGAACATGGTAAACATAAAATGACATCTCAAATTAGATTTAGCCTGTCAGCTCGTTAACCTTAAATACTCGTTAAAAGCATTACACGTCGCGCAACTATGGTTATTATGATAAAGGGAAACGGTGACAAATTTAATTTTTTTCCTCTATGATAATAGGTAGGAATATGCATAAGAAAATATAAAGAAAAATGCTCCTACATTTTTTATGCATATCTAAGAAAACATATATATAATGACATTATTTAACATGACCCAGTAGATTTTTAAAACAATGGTTATCTTAACGAAATGTATACAATTAACTTGCTGTTCTTTGCGGTAATAAACAGAAAAGACGCAGGATAAAAAGAACCGTTTTTAAAGTCGAAACTACTCTGCGTAGGAAGTCTTATTTCAAGACAATCGGACATGATGTTTCGGAGATCTGGAGATAAGTTAGCGGAAGTAATATATTTAGACGTTAGAAACTTATTCATACATACCATGTTACTGTCGAAATCGTTTATAATCTCTGCGATATCGTTGAATAGAATGGCATCGTTAAACGGAGTTAGATCCACCCGATTTATTTCGTAGCCTGGCAAAACATTATCTTTTAATCAACTTTTGAATCAAGTTACGTATCAGTTTTAAATAATAAATACTCACTGTCGGCAACGATCTCAGCGCTTCCTGCTAGCGTTATCATAAATACGTGTAAGCATATTGTAAGAATTATTCTTTGGTTGATGCTCATTGCAATTTTTTCTTCTAAATGGAACTGAAATTATGAGTATATCGTTGGTTTAAGAATTACTCGGTATGTTTATGCGGTCCAAATCAGTTACAAAACACACTACTCAAAAGCCCATTGTACTTGAAGGTAAACTAATTATGTAACTATTCACCGCGACAAAAAAAGTAGCAGTAATTTACTTTTTTATATACATTTATTACATAAAATAAGTTGTCAAATAATTATGATGCAAAAGATCGGCTACAGACAATCATATAAATTATATAATTTTAAAGATAAATGTGAATATTATTTTAAGTATTTAAAAGTTCTATTTAAAATTTGACAATTTTCAACTTATGACTAAATCATTGTTCCTTTAATCGAAAGTCGTTTGTATTTCTTTACTTTTTTTTAAAACGATCTATTTCGTAACATCTAGTTTTTATTAAGACATTTCATTAGGTATCATGAGGAAAATTGCTTGCTTAAAATATTTAGAACAAATGTGACAAATACGTCAAAAAAATCAAATAAGTTTTCGGAACGTAATATTATATTTTAGAATCTGTGGGTATTCAACATTTGTACCTATAAAATATCTTTTAAATATATTTTATTTAATACTAGCTGCCTGCACCGGCTTCGCGCGGGTATTTACCAAAAATTATCATACACACACATATGAATTATTTTTTTTAAATAAAAGAACACTTATTGCGACATGACTATAATAGTTAGACATATTCTGTCGCGACACTTTTTGTAAATAATAATGTGCGCTCAGCGCGCATATAAAGAATATATTTCATACTGGGATAGTTTAGTTTCCTAGCTGTGAAATAATTTTTTAAACCAGTCCAGCAGTTTCTGGAGCCTATTCAATGCAAACAAACAATCTGTATATATATATTATTTAATACAAACATTTTTTACAGGAATCAAACACAAGCAGCAATGCGGAAGCCGAACGTCTCACGATGCACCGTTGCATCGTTACAAGTATCATTGAGAGCGAGACAGTCTACGTCGAATGTCTTTATGTTATGGAGAAGGTAATACTTTTTTTTATATCTTACTTTAATATCATAAAAAATGTTTGTCTGAATTTTTGAACGAAGTTCCTTATGGGGTGTTGCGGAAGGCTACCATAGCCGGCAAAAAACGTCTGTAACGTAAGATTTATCGTATTTATAGTCTATGTATGATGGCTATACAGTGTCTAATGTGTAGTCGACGGGACATCACTGTTTATTTATTTATATATTTATATATTTATTAATTTATTATCTATATATTATTTATTACTTTTTAATTTATTTCCTAATTTTTAACTTTTTGATTTTTATTTATTTATTTTGTACTATTTTTATATTTTATTTATTTATTATTGCAAATTGCTATTGTTATTATACCTTATTCATGTAAATAGCTGTTTCTTTGTATATTATTATTATATATTTTTTATAAATCATTGTTAACAAAATTCAAGTACAAGGTGTGAAGAGTAGTTTTTTTGAATTTTATCGCTAAAAATGATAATAAAAAATGTGTACCCGAATAATTATTTTGTTTATACCTTGAACAGAAGTTGAAATTAACATTTTTGTAATAAGGAACTTCGTCCCTATCTGGTGTCCCACACACGGATTTTTTTTAATATTCTTCCGCGTCTGATATCTCTTTCACTAGATAGATTTAGATGCCCTTCTTTTTGGGTTATGAGAGTTTGTTTTTATAAAAAACGTTTGGGAGGAGAGCAGTCAGTTTAGGATGACGTTAAGCGAATATCGTTTCTCAGCAACTCTTTTAATGTGGTGGGTATCTATACCCACAACATCCAAAGAGTTGCTTAGGCGTTGCCAGAGCGTATTTAGAATTGTGAAGAAAACGGAGTGGAATGAGTATTGGGAGGGGCTTTGGGTCATTGCAGAAGCCAGGCGAGCTTTATTTTACGCTGGTCTTGTATGTGGGACCGTAAAACAACCCTGTTCGATCAGTGCGAAAATATGTAAGATGATGTGCTATATATATCCCTATCTTCCTGCGTTATGATTGGTAAGTGGGATAAAGTAAAGTCATCTGTGTTTTCAATAAAGATCCAGTAATCCTTTGGATTCAAACGAGCAGACGGTTCACCTGATGGTAAGTGATCCCGTCGCCTACAGACACACGCAACTTCCGGAGAGTTACGATTGCGTTGTCAACCTGGGAAATTTAATAGAATAGGTTTATTAGATAGTATAAGGTTGGGATTAAGGATTTGGTAAGGAGTGGGAAAAGATAAGAGTAGACATGGCCACCTGGCATCCCCAAATGTCATGCATACTTAATTTTATGCCGACTTTATAAAGGTCCGTGTTCCTTCCCCGGGCGAGCCCGGCCGTAAAAGTACAGCAAAAGCAGTGAAAGGATTCTCTACCTCTAAGATTCGTTACTAGTCTGGTGAACTGCTGTTATTAACTAAAACTGACACTCAAAAAATTTTATGAAATATCTCCGAAACATCTTTACGAAAATAATTTCTGTGGAAGTTAATATAATAAGTCTAGTCTCTAAAAAGTTGATGCAAATTGGTACGGCATGCCATATAAAAATGAGCATTGTACTTTACTCGCTACTACTAGTCGGAATAAATAATAACAACAAGATATCTCTATATTCTGAAGTTATATTTCATTTGTCAATATTTCTATTTCAGTATATGAACGCGATCAAAGCAACTCTATCGACATCACAACCCGTCATAACCGAAGAGGAGTTCAACACGATATTCTACAAGATATCCGAGTTGCACGAGCTCCATAAGAACTTTCTGGAAGGGCTCAAGGCGGCGGTGGCCAGTTGGGAGGAGCCCTTGTCCGTGGGGATACATTTTAAGAAAATGGTACTTAAATCAGATAAATACTCATTCTAGATGCTTGTAAAGAAAGCTTTCATTTATTTTATCGACTCAAAATAATAGACGTAAATTTAATGTCTAATGCAAAGTTAATTATTATTATGATTCTCCAATGAGCATTGAAAATATTGTATTCGTAGTTTTATGAATTATTAAGTTCGACTAGATTTTCATAATTTAACTGCCTTGATAGTTTAGTGCTATGGGTAGTTTGCTTTACAAATCGGAGTTTATGGGTTCGAATACCGCGGAGGGACGATGATTTTGTAACATTAATTCTTAGTAATATTACGGCAATACGGGCTGATACCAGTTTGCCAGAAAATTCGGTCCTACGCCTGATGTTGAATATCCGTGTGAGAGTAAGAGGAGAAAGAACACAATCTTGTGTATTATAAAGATACACGAGCGTGTGTTATTTGTACTTAAATTAAAAAGCGCTTTAAAAGCCTACCTTTAACGTGAAGCGTGTTTTTGGTTATTTTTATTTATTGGTATTATTTTTCACTAATTTTATGGCGCCAAATTGTAAGTACGGCGTAAACTCTATAATTACACTAAAGGGACTGTACATTTTATGGCGTTATAGAGTTGTCATTGTATGGAAGATAAGCTAAACCAATCAAAGCCACGTGATGTCGACTCTTTATGGAGTTTACACTGTATACCCTTTCATAAAAAATAATGCGTGTATGTAATTTAAAACGGCTGGATTGATTTTAATATAATTTTCAGATAATCTTCAGATTTTCGTAGCGGGTGATCTTATAAAATTTGGTACCAATGAGAGCATCTTTTTATAAGCAATCAAACTGTTAAATACAGATATACAAGATACCGTCTACCAAGCTGGTCAGTCGATTAATAAATAATAACCAGCCGAACTTATTTTTCTCTGTAAAAACACTGCCCTTATTGTAAGTCTTGTGTTACAAGGACGTTTTACAAACAGAAATCGCACAAAGGCAAACCACCCAGCTCCGAAACAAACATTCGTAGGTCGTACAATTATTTGCGCCGGATGGAAACCGAACCCACGACCTGCCGCAGCCAACGTGGCAGCTGCCCAAACGGTCATTGAAACTGATAACCCATTTTCCACGTTTGTAAATGAATCAAGCGAATTTAAACCGTAGGCGGAGAACATAAACGTGTACGGCGCCTTTTTACACAACTACGGCCGCGCGACGGATGCCGTGCGTCGCCGCTGCGGGACTTCGCCGAGATTCGCGGATCTCACTCGCCAGATAGCTTGTAGGGGGCAGCCCATGTCCTTGGATGATCTGCTCCATAAACCGGTTGCCAGGGTGCAGAAGAACGCGCTGGTGTTGCATGTAAGTATATAACTTATCTCCCTTTTCAGGGCTCCGTAGTCCTCTAGGAACCCTTATAGTTTCGTCATGTCTGTTCGTCCGAGTACTCCGCTGTTTCTGCACCGATTGTCATAAAATTGTAGGCGAGATGTACATTGAAGATCGAAAAGTTGTTTTAAAAATTATGTAAAAGTTAGTTTTTTTAACACTCCCTCCTGTACAAGGAATAAAAATCGACTTACCCCATCGTATGGGATGTCGTTGAAAAGGTCTATTAAAATGCATTAAAAACTACCCTAAAATCATGTGGATCAAACCCTCGAATCTCGAGATATCTTAGTACAAAATTAAAATTAGAGCGTGGGAACCTCTTAACTTTTGAAATACAATTACAGTAATTCTGAAAAAAAAATTGCTACATATCTCTAAGTAAGTACTATCAACTAAAACTATAGCGGACTCGGTATCATATATAGTTATTTTTATACAACTCGACAACTTAATGTACTCACAGTCTTCCTAACAATATGTATGGTGTCAACCGCAAAATGATCGGTAGTTATTTTGCCAAGCGGTTGGACGGACCATCGGACGGCTACGGAACGTATGCGTGCCCGACACGCTCTTAGCCGGTTTTTACTAAGTGGTAGAGAATTTCCTTTGCCCGGTAGAGCACGACATTAATAAAGGTTTCAACCAGCAGTAAAAATACAGAAACATGCGCTGATGTCGCATGTTTATTTCATATTTTTTTCGAGACGCTTCTTTTTGTGGTTGGCCCTAAATATATTTAATATCTAATCTTTGACAGAGAAAAATCGAAAATCCAAATATTCAAGAAATCTTTTGCGATATTTCTGGATATATATATTTCATGATTTTAATACTCAAGATAACTTTATTCTTATCATCTCTTCTTCAGTTTCCTTTTTTTTTTCTTTAATTCGTCGGTAGTTACGTTGTGTTGTGTGTTAGATTTAGGTTGTGTTTCTATATGCGAAATAAACTCTCGCGACTAAATATATTTATCACCTTACAAATACACTTTTAATGATTAAATCTCTATGTTTTCTCTATAAATAACTAGTCTTACTTTCTTTTATAATCAGAAACTTACCGATTTTAATCTATGTACACACGAAAATAAGAGGGTAGTTAAAAATTTATGGTATGTTTCCATCTATGAGTGATTTTAACACTATAGCTTTGCAAACAACACCTACATTTTATCCTATTTATGTTTTACTTTGAAAGTAGTTTATAAATCAAACTCACGATTGATGCCGTTATATAATATAAACTTTTTACGATATATTAAATAGTTTATCTTACATTAAGTAAAAAAAAATATATACATTATTTTTTCCTTTACAGGATCTCATAAAATATACACCAGCCAGTCACCCGGACCACGCGATGTTGACAGACGCATTGAATATGACGCAGCATTTCCTCGATGAATTCAACATAA
>JAOCPS010000005.1:892398-907454 GCA_025505425.1 Graphium colonna | reverse complement strand
CTGAAATTATTCACGGTTGTGAATTTAAGTCCCTGTTGTTTATTATATAATTAGCGTAAGAACGAATTTTTCTACAATACACCAAAGAGTTGTTGACGTAACCAAATTAGTAATCGTACTTAAAAGTTACTAAATTCAAATATGTATTAAGTTTACAGTAGACGAACATAAAATAGAATCATTGTAGAGTACAACATATATTATTTATTATACAAATATTAAATATGTAGCAAAAGCATCGGTGTATTATTGTTTAAAGGCGTCTAAAACTTGTTTGCATGTATTTGTAACTTTCGGGTTAAAGACTTGGTTAAAGTAATATTTTAATAGGGTCATTAAAACGTTTTAGAATTAATTGTTTTTAAATTGACTTGGATTGCAAAAATAAAGAGATTATTAAAAAAAAATCTTTTTCAAAAAATATCGAACCATAGACAAAATTTATTCCTGGTTGATCGAAGGAAAATAGACAAATACGAATAATTTATATCTTTGACATTAAAAACATTTGTTTCATGGCAATATTATTTAGATGTCCGACGTCGGCGTTTCACTTACGTGTTATGTTTATAATTTTATTTAGTAAAGTTTTTTACCGTTAACTAAAATGAAATACCTTTATGTATTCTTTTTGTGGTGGATCACAGTTAATTGCGATGAACATACACATACATATAAAGACGGAGAGCAAGTGGTATTATGGATGAACACTGTGGGTCCCTATCATAATCGCCAAGAAACTTACGCATATTTTTCATTACCATTTTGTGTTGGTACTAAAGTTACTATCGGGCACTATCATGAAACATTATCGGAAGCATTGCAAGGTGTTGAATTGGAATTTAGTGGTCTCGATATAACGTACAAGGACAATGCACCAGCGCAGCAGTTTTGTGCCATAGAACTCAACGATCAATCCTACAAAGCACTTGTGTATGCCGTGAAAAATCATTACTGGTATCAGATGTACATAGATGACTTACCAATATGGGGTATCGTTGGCGAAATAGATGGTGAACACCACTACATTTGGACTCATAAAAAATTTGACATTGGGTATAATGGGAACAGAATTGTGGAAGTTAACCTAACCGCCGAAAATAAAGAACGACTGACTCCGGATGCTAAGATTCCATTTACTTATGAAGTAAATTGGAAAAAAAGCAACATCCAATTTGAAGATCGATTTGATAAATATTTAGATCCTAACTTTTTCCAGCACAGGATTCACTGGTTCAGCATTTTCAACAGTTTTATGATGGTGATATTTTTAGTGGGTTTGGTGTCAATGATTCTCATGAGAACATTACGCAAGGACTATGCAAGGTATTCTAAGGATGATGATCTTGATGATTTAGAAAAGGATCTGGGAGATGAGTATGGTTGGAAGCAGGTGCATGGAGATGTATTTAGACCTGTACCACATTTGGCACTATTTTCAGCTCTTGTTGGAACAGGCTATCAGCTTACTGTAGTAACATTAGCTGTTATTGTCTTTACCATATTTGGTGAGCTTTATACTGAGAGAGGTTCTTTGCTTTCTACAGCAATCTTCATATATGCTGCAACCTCACCAGTAAATGGTTATTTTGGTGGATCTTTGTATGCAAGGATGGGTGGTAAACTATGGATAAAACAAATGTTATTGTCTGCATTTCTTCTGCCTGTTTTAGTTTGTGGGACAGCATTCTTCATCAACTTTATTGCTATGTATTACCATGCTTCACGAGCAATACCTTTTGGTAGTATGATTGCAGTAATGTCTATTTGCACATTTATTATTTTACCCCTCACTTTAGTGGGGACTGTTCTTGGTAGAAACTTGGCTGGTCAACCTGATTACCCCTGCCGGATCAATGCAGTACCCAGACCTATTCCTGAAAAGAAATGGTTTATGGAACCATTTATTATCATAATAATGGGGGGAATATTGCCTTTTGGATCCATATTCATTGAAATGTACTTTATATTTACATCATTTTGGGCATACAAAATCTATTATGTGTATGGATTTATGTTGTTGGTGTTCTTGATTTTAATGATTGTAACAGTTTGTGTGACCATCGTATGCACATACTTTTTGCTTAATGCTGAAGATTATCGCTGGCAATGGACTAGCTTCCTCTCAGCTGGTAGTACTGCCTTGTATGTTTATTTGTATTCATTCTATTACTTTTTGTTTAAAACTAAAATGTATGGGCTTTTCCAAACCACTTTCTATTTTGGCTATATGGCTCTGTTCAGTCTTGCTCTTGGAATTATTTGTGGCACTGTAGGCTACATGGGAACTAGTATATTTGTCAGGAAAATATATTCAACTGTTAAAATTGATTGAGCTACCTTACTCAGTTCAGTTGTGTATATTTTTAAACGAAATTTCATATGTATGCATTACACAAAAGTTGTATTCGCTGCAGTAAAATATAAGCTATATCAGTGTTTATTTCTAAATTTAAAACATAGCGAAAACTTAATATATCTTGATATTTCTGTTTTAGGCACATTCCTGTAATATTGATTAAAATTTTAATGTTAGTGTCTAAATGATGTAAAGATAAGGAATGAATGATGTGAGAAACTAACATTTAAGCCATTAAAGTATGTGGAATGTGTTTTATGTTCAATTTGATTAACTAAATAGAAATGTGTGTAACAGATAATAGTTCTGATAGTATAAAAGCATTTTTGAGTAAATGATTAAGGTACTATTTATGAAAGAAGAGTGAGATTGCAGATGGTTGACGATAAGCAGGATGGAAGTGTATTAAAATAAATGAGCAATTTCTTGATGCATATTCTTAGTCTTTAAATATTAGTGATGTTTTTTAATTATTTTATTCTGTTTTTTAGTGTTTATGTTTTCTTAGAGTGTAAATATATCTTTTAACCTAATAAATTTCAAATAATATAAAAACCAGTGTATTAATAATATTGTAATATGTTGGCTTTTTGCAAATTAAAATTTATATAAATTAACCTTCTTAGAATCATAATCAAGCTGTGAATTGTTATCTATGCATTTTGCATAGCTGTTTTTAATAAAAGCACTAGAGTAACAAAAAATTCTTATAATTATCATAGTCAAAAGTATTATACAATTTTTTTTCAATTTTACATTATAATGCTTGATATCTAAAATGTATTTTGAGAATCTTATAAAATATTTTTGTTAATTATACTTGTGTCAATATAAGTTAGAGAGATATATAAATTCATTAGCAATAAAATGAAAAATCCCCAAATGAAAAAGCCAATTTCATCCTTGCTATTAGTTGATTCAATTATTTACTAGTATTGTCCCTGAATGTTTGTTACTTCATAATCTTTCATCACTTTCACCACGAAAATAATAACTGCCAGATTGATTAGAGTGTTGCCATCCATAAAACCTAGCAAAGTGTTAGTTGGATTCATCAAGGGTTTCCATGCCATATATTCCTACAATTTTTTTTTATTTCAGTTATTTTTAGTATAACTACATTTCATGAAAATCGTCCCTATCTGTTAAGATCCCATGACACTCCGGGTATATCTATCCTTTGTTTCAATATAAAATTGCAGTTTTAAGCAAACAGATACTTTCCCATTAAAAAGCAATGCCATATCCCAGTTTACTTGAATAAAGAATAATAATAGATTATAGAATAATAATAATAAATAATAGAATCGAGTTAGACCCATCATTCCAATGGTAAATGTGGGCTGATTCCACAACTCAACATCTATTGCGCCTATTTTGCGTTGATCCACCTTTCCAGCATTAAATCTATCCGAGAGTAATCAGGCAGCTAAAAGGCTCTTGTAGACCATAGACTGAATTGCACATTTCCTACTTCTTCATGTACTTGTCCTGTTTTAAGACCTCATGATCATTAGACTATCATAGTCCACTACTGGACATAGACCTCTTCCAATGCAAGCCATCCACCACAATCCTTGGCTATTCACATCCAGTTGTTTCCAGCTACCCTGAGAAGATTGTTTCTCCAATTTGCCTGAAGGTGCTGTAAACTATTTAGTATACAAGTTTTATTTTCACAGAAAATTGTGGAACCAACCTAATACACCTTGGAAGTGAACTTTCATAAGATAAACAGTTTTTTGATTAAAAAAATAACTTAGATTTTTATGAAAATTTTATGGTCTTATAAATGATTATCTTTTTTATAATTTATAATTTGTACTCTAATTGGATTTTAAAAAGCAACAGGTATGAAAAAACCTTTTAAAAAATGTTAAAAAAAATAAAACTGCCGGTTTATTTGCAAATGAGTTTATATAGAATAATAAAATTAAAACTACTGTTAATGATGTACCAGTTAATGTTATTACTTTATATTATTTTCTGCCACTAAGCTACAGAGAAATTGTAATTTTGTATGCCATCCAGAATTAGCTACATTGTATTGTCATAAAAATAAAGGTGACTATGTATTATAATTTGTATTTTTTTGTGATGCCCAAGCTTTTATTAAAATAATATATGAAATATACAAAATACAAACATTTTATATAGACTTATTCAGTCTTAGTTTACTGATTTATAGAGTACTAGCAGACCCGACAGACATTGTCCTGTACACATGGTTTAATTCGAAAATTTCAACTTTTTTGGATCAAATTGCGAATCTAAACCATTCTCGAATCCCCTTGAACACACAAAAAATTTCATCAAAATAGGTCCAGCCGTTACGAGCAGCTGAATGGAATAATAAAACAAAACTCCTTAATTTGATATAAATATATTTTTATGATTCGCTTTTCTGGCCTTCGACAAAGTTTTCAGCGTCAATGGCCGCTTTCCTCGATTTTTTCCCGCCTGGTAATTTAGCGTTGAAAGATTCTGCTGTTCGTTTTCTTAGCATATTCACATTTTCATTTTCATCAGTTTGATCAGCCCATTCCAATACTAACCTCCTTCCGTAAAGATGAGTTGATTGGCATAAAGCTTCAAAAGCAGTCTGTAAACATTTTTAATTTACATTTAAAACAAATTTCGGCAATATAAAAATTATATGTAACTATGTAATTATTACGGAGGTATATACATTACACACATTTTCATAGTTCATAATTACGTTGTTGACAGTTATTGAAAAATTTGATCATTCTTCTTATTTGGAGTTAATTTTGTATTTTAGTAATTCAATTTAAAGGACAATGCCCAAAAGTGGTACCACAAATTCTCATGCATCAAGATTAAAAATTATATAGTAATTATTTCCGTAATTGCTTAAGACAGTACGCTTCACGGATTTAATATTTGAACAGGGAATTTAAAGTTTAAAATATGAACTCTACGTACATGGCGTTTACACAATCTGTCAAAAATCTGAAATGCAGAGTGTAGTAAAACCTATTTTCTATGAATCGAATTTATCAAATATCTCCGAAACTCGGGTTTTCTTTACGAACTAAACTTCTGTAGGCTAGGTGTTTAAACTTGATGCAACTTGGTATGGACTACCCATATAATAATGGACATTGTCTTTTCGTATTGTATGGATCTGAAGTTATGCTCCTAGATCAAAAATCTTTTAGAGCTTCATCTGACAATCGAACCCGTTGAAATTCTATGTTTCCACGCGAGTCTTTTCGTGCAAAAAATACTCCAACTATTCTTATCTCAAGAAAATGTATATAAAACAAGTATTTCATCCATGAAATTAAAAATAGTAAGAATTATTTATAACAATACGGTAATATATGTTTAATTATAAGATTGTTTTACCTTTGCGTCGGCTTTAGAATGAAAATCAACGAACGCGAAGCCGCGATGTTGGTCTGAACCGGCGGTTAGTTTTTTCGGCAACCTCAAAGTCTTTATTTCCCCGAACGCTCTGAAATCATTAGAAAACATTTTATGTTTACACATAATAGACATGTCTACAGATTTGTTCGAAAAAAATTGAACTTTATCAGTGATATGGTTTTATCACTGTTTGGATATGATTTTATTATACTTTTATTGATATGTGCAAACGCACATGTTATACATAATTAACGTGCACAATTGTACTGTGTCCTGAATCTTTTGAATTGCATTTATGTTGTAAGTTTATTAAGAAGTAAATCTTTTAGATTTTATACAAGATGATTGGTGAGTGTAAACTCACGATATTAAAGGAGATCTCTTGGTTCCCGATTGTCATCATATTTGTTATAAAATTAGAGGCATATTTTTAAAACGACTAAAATTTCCAATAAATCAATTAAATGCGGTGGCGAGGCGCGGCGCCTGTTCGCCAGTACGCTCGTCGACCTCTTTCCGGTTCACCCTCCGCCGCGCCGTGTTCGCTAGGACGAACTTGCTTCGCGTCATTTTTATTTATCTTCCGGTTATGTTTACACAGTAATAAATTAATATTTACTTTTAATTATATATTTTAATTCATCCTATTTAAGCGCCCCATATAACCATGTAAAATAGTACAAGATTTGTGCGATGAATTTTACAGGTGTCTATTGTTAGAATGGAAATAAATATAAATAATAAATTATTTTATTAATGAATTATAAAGTATTAAATAAATATGTAAATATATAAATAAAGAAACAGTTATCTAGACATTAGACACTGTAAATCTCTCATACATAGATTACAAATACGATGAATCTTACGTTACGGACGTTTTTAGCCGGCTAGGGTGCCCCTACGCAACGCGCCATAAGGAGCTTCGTTTCAAAAATAACCTCATTTAGCGCCGACCAGTGAGACACCTGACTCAATCGTCACGACTTTTTTTACATATTTTGAATACATCAATAATAACTGGATCGACTCTGACGACCAACGAACTTAAAAACTGTACTTATATTAGTTAGTATATTGAATACTATTTTAATAACTAGTGCTCCGGTTCGGGAGTAGCGCGGATCACGATACATAATGCACATATTTTTCCCCCGAGCTCTAATAAAAGACTCAAAGAAATGGTAATCCATCGTGGACTGGTCACAGTTATTTCATCATACTTGTATTAACATTGAAATATAATCGATTGAAAGTCATATTTAAAATCTCGACGCTAAGTGTTAGGTGCTGTTTTCAACGAACACTCTATGATTGGAATGGTTTTAAAAAGAATTCCTACTGTATGGGGAAAACAATCTTTAATAAGTTACCCGAGCATTTAAGAGAACTGCCGTTTTTTAAAGTAAAAAAAAAGCTCATGGCATTCAGTAATATATAAAATTTTTAAGACTTTAAGGAATAAATTGCTGTTAAAATGTTGTTATAACCTGTAAAATGGATAATTAATGACGAAATTAGTGACTAATTATCTATTTCCGATTGTAATGTCATAATTTTGTATTTTTAATACATTTAATATTTGCATGCTATTTTAAAATAGCTGAACTCGACCCTGTAATGTTGTAATTATTTTAAACATCTTTGTTGTATAGTCCAAAGGCAAATAAATAAATCGATCGTTGCGGATACTGACGCCGACGCTATTTATAAAGAAATGAATGACGCTATTTATAAAAAAGAATGCTGATAAATGCTAATGTTAATATTCGAATCAACCCTGGATGGATCTGAAATTAATGATTGATTACAAGATCTAAGGGCTAATCGTCGCAAGTATCTGTCCTTATAACAAAACTTAATTTTAATGAATGGCTGATTTCAGTTTTAAATGGTCGTGTATCAAAATTTTATCGCTACTACCAACCTATACATCGGATGATTGGAAAGTCGCCTACGATATTAAAGAAAAGCACTAGGTACTCGAAAAGCTCTAGGTACTGCTGTGGCGGCAGTGATGAGTTGGTACGAGCGAGGGAGTCGATCCCCCTCCGCCTTTCGTCTCACTCCGGCCGCGCCGTGTCCACTCGAATGAGCATGAATTACGTAATTATTTTTTTAACTTTGGATTATGTTTACTCAATGGTAAAACAATATTTATTTCTATTCATCATATATGATCTCTACATATAATGTTTAGAGTATTAAAGTTAACTTAACAGCCACTCTGTATAAGCTTCTACCAAATAATGACAGTTTGCGCGGCTATTTATGTAGTTTATAATGGAAATAGCATTTAGTAAAAATTTTAAATTAATCAAGTTTTTTTTTTTTCGTAAAATTCTTTACTGTAAATAAGCATTTGTCTTGAACATACTTTAGCACCTGTACTATCTAAATGTTACGACTCAATCGTAGACGTTATGCATTCTTTTTTAACATTTCTCATATTATTTCCATTTATTCGTTAAAAAAACAACTGCATTTACCTATTTGAATATAATCGTTTAAATGTCTTCCCATTGTCTGATCTGATGATAAAATGACGTATGAAAACGTTGGCCATTATTAGATCTATAATATAATCAAACACAGTAAACGTTTAACTTTTGTACTTAAGATACAATAATTTGATTTGTGTTTGGTAAAAACTCTGTTCACCAAAATGTCAATATGGTGACATCTTCGAATTGGCTGATCTGATTTTCATCAATTAAGTAAGACCTGATACCATTGCTAGAAAACTAATAACATCATTTAAATCGGTCCAGTAAGGAGCTATGATACCACAGACGTACCGCGGACGAACTTATAACATCCCTCTTTTTGCGTCGGAGGTTTAAAATAGACTATTGAAGATTGAAATAGGTCAATCATTCATTTAAAAACTGTTTATTACATCTCCAAAAATCACCCCCGAGTCTTAAAGTATAACACCTTAATATAAATGTAACTAATAATTACTCATCAAGAACGTGAATGGTGTGGACTTCGCAATAAAACATTTCACGAAATGTGTTTTATCCGATGTGTTTCGAAATGTAATGCATTTAATGTTTCTCAGCGCAAATGAATACTAACACTATGAAAAATTCACTTCAATAAACACACGTCAAAGAAAGTCATACAGATAGTTAATTCGGTATTTATTTAATACAACAAATTGTATATTGCATTGTAATGCACCATCATTTATTTATCTACAGAGCATCGACCATTTTTTTATTTCATTTTTCATAAACATGGATAAATGCAAAAAAAAAAGATTTTAAGTGTATGTATTGCCAGTGCTTACGCATGGTTTGAATATCGGTTTCGTATGCAAAAATTGACTTAAGTCTTGAAAGTAATATTTTGGTATGTGCGATTGATATTATTGATTTCTATCTTTCAAACGTTTATTTCCAAAATTATCATAACTGCAAATCATATCCGTTTAAAAAAATCTAAACCAATTTTATTTATCTCACTATCAGTATAGATGATAATGCATATTAATAGTTGAATGAGTGTGATAAACGGAATTAGGGTTTTTACCAACAATGCAATAACGTAACATAAACTGTACGTTATTAATTATTCTCTAAGATTTTCACGTTTTTTTTACATTCAAATTGTAGGCGGACATTTTTTTCATGTCCGAAATTAAAAGAACCAAGCATATTATTAACAGTTAATCCCAATATTGACGGCAGCTTATCTAAACTCGAACAAACAACAGCAAGTCCGAACTTACGTTTTTTCGCTATTTCCACAATGTGCTAATGTTTACTTACAGTGTAAACTCCATGTAACGTCACTCGATTTAACGACCAACTCCCTAAAGCATCGACATCACATGGCTTTCATTGTGATGTTTGCCGTCCATACAATGATACACTCTTTCCATTTAACGGCGACACTATAACGTTATAAAATATACAGTCCCTTTAGTGTCGTTATATGGAGTTTACACTGTAATAACAGTTTTTTTTGTTCGTTGGTTCTTTCGTCTGATATATGAGGTTTTGGAATAGGCACAAATACAATACACTAAATACAGTGGTAGGTATGGTTTTGCCAATTCTTTGGAATTTCGAATTTAATTAGTAAAATGAAAAAATCAGTTGCGAAGTCATGCATCAAACAAAACTTTTGTGACGGTCATACGACTTAAGGACGGCCATTTAAGATTTGGCTTCCATTGTTGTTATAAAGACGCTTTACAATTTTTTTTAGTAAATATCTTCTATGTACAGACATCAGCAAGTTATGTACGTATTTAATTGTACTTAAGACCATCGAAAAATATGTTTTATTGCGGTATGTTTAGGTACGTTTTTGACGTAACAAATAGAAAATGAACAATCTTTTCGTCCAGTATTTTTTGACTTTTTAAAGTGAATTTCTTGAGTTTTTAAAAATGAATAATTAGAAGTAAATATCAATTTACTACTGCGTAAACATAATGAAAGATAAATAAAAAATGACGCAATGTAAGTTCATCTTTGCAGCGCGGCCGTGGGTGAGTGTAGTGTAGACGTATAGATAATTAAACTTTGCAGTTTAAGGATATTGTCACTTCAAAAATCTTAAAAGACATTGAAAAAAGGTATAAGGTAAATCCAATAAAACTTTTATGTTCTCTCCAAAAAGAACCATAATTATTCGTTCCTAAAGATACTGAACCACAAAGCGATTAATATGGATTTATTATTAGCGAATTAAAAATATAATTCGTACCTGAATATTTCGTGCAGTTCCTTTCTGTTCGCTTGGAAGGGCACGTTGCGCACGAGGATCTTGGTTCCGTTTTGTACGGTGTCTTTGGAAGATTTTTTCGACGTTTTGACTTCAGTTCTGTCAAAAAGTACAAATGATAAAAAATTTTCACGATCCTATCACAATATCTTGAAGTTGACAAAGATTTTTAACTAAGAATAAAATAACAATGCCCATTTTCATATAGAATACCGTAGCCAGTGACATCAAGTTCAAACATTCTTTTTGGAGACTAGACTTATTTATTATATTACCTCTTACAAAAGTTAATTTTTTTTACTAAAAAAAATTCTGTAAACCCGGGTTCTGAAATATTTGATAAAATCCGGAGATCGATTCATCAAAAACAGTTTCTATTACATTCTTCACCTCTACGACGAATTGTGTTAACGTCATATATGTTTTTTTTTATGGAAAGAAAGACAAGCAAGCAGACGGTTCACCTGATGGTAAGCGATCCCGTCGCCCATAGACAAACGCAACATCCGGAGAGTGGCGAGTGCGTTGTCAATCTGGGAGATCGGATATAATAGGTTTATTAAATAGGATGGGGTCGGGATTAAGGTTTTGAGGATAGGAATAGGAAAAGAAAAGGGTAGACATGGCTATCCGGCATCCCCAAGTTATGCATACTTTATTTTAAGCCGACTTTATAAAGGGCGGTGGTACTTCCCCGGGCGAGCACGGGCGTAGAAGTGCAGCAAAAGCTGTGGAAAGTTGTTATGCTCTACCACCTCAAAAGGTATAGCAAAATACATATGTTTATACTCTAAATTACATTTCCGGTTTAAAAATGAAATTGGTGAAGCGTAATGTAAAAAATAATTGGAAATGATTACTATATAATTTTGATCTTGATGCATGAAACTTTTTGGTACCGCTTTTGCGGATTTTCCTTGATATTTACTTGACCGCTTCCGTAATCTAGTGGTATGGGCCCTTGCTTTGTAAACCGGAGGTCGTGGGTTCGAATCCCGCGGGGAACAATGGCTTTGTGGTGTTATTTCTTGGTTGGACTAGGGCAATAAAAGATGACTGCCTGAAAAGAAAGATGATCCATTTGTCGGACGGGCATATAAAAGTCGGTCCTGCGCCTGATCTTCCTCCGGTCGTGTCGGATATCCGTCCCATCGGGCTATAAGAGTAAACAAACAGAGAGTGCACCTGTGTTTGCGTGTACACGTGTGCACTTTAATATCTACTGCACAGTTGGCTAATCTCGGAGTAGATTGGCCGTCATGACCGTGATTCGGTTGGGACGACTTTACTTATTTATTTACTTACATATTCCCTCTTTCCGATCTCTTCAACTCTAACGTTTTGCCATCCAATGTGGAGCTTTGAAGAGTTTTTAAAGCCTCATTGGCCTGTTGCTTTCTACAAAATTGAACAAAACCGTAACCCATTGAGAGGAATTGGCCCGGGTTTTTCGTATCTTTCTTCTTTGCAACGATTACGCTGCATATTTTCCCGCAGCTTCTGAAATGCTGCAAAAACAACATAAATCGTCACATTGCTTAATTAATGGTTATTGTCAGATGTTTTTTCAACATAAAAAATATATTATTATTTCTCAGTACTGGTGAAATTATAGATATACAACTGCTTTAAAAGATTGTTACTATAGTATGTACAACAATAACTTTAATTAATAGAATCAGGCGTTACTTTGCGGAAGACCATTGTATATTATAAGACCGTTTAATTAGCAATATTCCGCGAAAAAAAAATCCCCTAACAACCTGCAAGCAAATATAGGAGCGCACGCATAAGCATGCGTTAGGCACCGCCCTCCCTTCCCACACTGCTTGTGCGTGCGCTCTCGTGCACGATCATGCAGACAAAATCAGCGATAATGTTAGCAGGACCATGCAGAATATCTCACCAGCATGCAGGTTGTTACCCTCACACTGTATGAGGTGTCTTATAGAATTGTATACTATGGACTTCCGCAAAGTAACGCCTGATTGTATTAATTTTATTAGCTGCATTAACACATAGTATGGATTCAGGTTATATACAAAAATTAAAAAAATAATAACATAGGTGAATTGCGAATAACATATTCTACGTTTATGAAACACACAAAAACCGGTGTTATTCACTTTTACTAAAGTATTTTTTTTTTGCATTGTTGTCCACAGAAAAGAGGAGCTGGCCAAATGGCGGTACAAGAGTGATGATGGACTTAGTGACTTAAAACCTAGCAGGCCTTCGCAGAATAAAGGGAAAACGGAAGAGTCGAGTGACGACGATCTGAGCTTAATCATTGCAGACGGTGAGTTTTCACTCATTTTGTCTGGTTTTTACTAACATCTAAAATAGCTAATGCATATCGCTGGTACACTATACAAGTTTAATTCAAGACTCGCTCAGGAAAACGCTTTTTGGTCAATATAGTGAAATGCCTTAGCCTATTGGGAGTTAAAAAGACTGCTGACGCTTTATTTAAAATATTTTATACAGGCTGATTGATCAGTCATCAACGATATTAAGGGAGAACACTCGCTACTAGATTGCTATCATATTTACGTAATGGAGTGTGGGGCTTTTTTTTTTGTCGAAATTTTCCAATACACACCTAAGTTGTAGCCACTGCGGTACGGCGCCGAACTGAAGAAAACAGCTGTTTACACCGAGCGTCCATCGACCGAATAAGACCGGCCGCCATACACGGATTCCGATTATACGGTTTTAGACAGAATGGCCAATCCGGGAGACCGAATGATCTGCTTGCATGCAGTATGCTCAACAAGGCGCACTCGCACTCGATTTTTATTTAAAAATGTCTAATATTCGCTTAATTCTCTGAAACGATATGTATTTTTTAAATACTAGAAAAAAAAAACTATTCGGTTCATTTTTATTACGGTTTCTTAAAATTAAAAGGCCGTCGCGCCGTCTCCACAAGTATGCCTATATTTTGCAAAATTGTTTATAAAACTTTCGATTAAGTTTAGTGAGGGGCCTATTAATATTTACTTTTGATTATATTTTTATTCTTCATTTATAATCTCCACATATGACGTCTTGGAGTATTGAAGATGACTCAGCAATCACCCTGTATAACATTTTGTAATATATTCAGTTTAAGATAACTGGCTAAGTTAGAATTATAAATGATAATAAGCAAGGTTCATATGGAAGATATTACTGCATATCAATGTAAGGGTTCGTTGATCTTTTTGGCCGCCATTAGTTATGGTACAAAACACTATGTTAGTAGAGTGAGCATGTTTTATCCACTTACAAAACTTAAAGCCAAAAGGAAAATTAATGAATGGTTCCAGGCACTGGATTATGATCCAACCGAAGACCTTATTTGTGTAATACGATAACATTTACACACACACGCACACACACACACACATACACGCATACACACACGCACGCGCGCACGCACTCACGCACGCGCGTGCGCTTGTGCACTTGTATTTATGTTTGTCATTGTACTTGTATCTACATTTAAATGTATTTTACTATCTGGGAGGAGGACCTGATGGCCTGGAAGACAAGCTTGCTTAGTTTAGGCATCAGTCTTCCACATTCCTCAAATATTTTTTTTTGGTTACTTTTGCTTATATTTATATAATGAATGTGGTGGAAAATAAATGTTTTTATTATTTATTTATTATTATGTATGTTTCCTTATATCTGTAAATGCCACGTCGTTGTACAAAACAATGGCGCAGAATGCACGATTCTGGTCATGACCAAAGTCGTGCACATGTACTATGATGTTCATTTAGATTTTAAAGTGAAAATATCTTTAATTGCATGGAATACTTTGGGAATACAGACTTGTTTTTCACGTAAAACTATATTTTTTACTGCATTAATAAAATTATTTGCAGTTAAAATAGCTTCCAAACAGTCAGACAACTGACAATTTTTATTAATATTTATTATGCAGTTAGATTTAGAGTAAATCGTTGATAAACAAAATCCCATACACAATCGGCATTTCAAAAATGTTCGCATTAAGTTTCAGCACTTTGTAAAATTTTTTGCTTGACTTGTGTACTGTTTTGTAAAAACAACTTTATTTCCTTCAACGTAAGACCGATTTTTAAAGAACCGTAAAAATTATATCATAACTATGACATTTATGTAAATAGAAACAGTTTTGATTGTTTCTTTTGTAGGATACTGTGTATATATAGTTTATTTGTATGTTGATTGAGTAAAATTAAGGGTTTATTTATTCATTTATTTGTTTATTTATTCATTCATTCATTCATTCATTCATCCATTCATTCATTCATTCATTCACTGAACGCCAACATAATGTACACTTTAAAGAGTTCACTTCAGATGGTGTCATATAAGTTTTATATGATAAAATTGTTTTGAATGTCAATAAAGGCTAATGTGTGCGATGCTCTCTTAGCTTTATTTATTTTTTTATGGAAAGGAAGACAAACGAGCAGACGGTTCACCTGATAGTAAGTGATCCCGTCGCCCATAGACACACGCAACATCCGGAGAGTTGCGAGTGCGTTGTCAACCTGGGAAATTGGATACAATTGGTTTATTGGATAGG
>JAOCPS010000005.1:869831-892298 GCA_025505425.1 Graphium colonna | reverse complement strand
TCATTAGACCCGTGTATAGCGAAATTTCTAGGCAACACTTGGTTTATGAGAAAAAAAAATATAAAGTTGGTGATTTGTATAGACAACTGCCATTTTTGATACCCAATTGCGACATATGTAAATATAATATTTATATATATAGGAAATATTTTCATTTGGTTGGAATTTTAATTGATTTAAAAATAAATGATTTTAAACCAAATTAGAACACAAAAGTAAAAAAATAGATTAGAAGTGAACTTTGAGGTTAGGTACACTTTTTTATTTTTACACAAAAATCTTGTATTTTATAAATCTATATATGCGTTAAATCAATTACAAATTTCAACTAATTGGAAATATTTCCTATATATAATATTTACATATGTCGCAATTGGGTATGAAAAATGGCAGGTGTCCATATAAATTACAAACTTTATTTTTTTTCTTCAAAACCAAGCGTTTCCTAAAAAATTTGCTATACATGGGTCTAATGAATTAATATTGTCCATCAATTAAAAATATTGGTAAACCAAAATAGGAAGTGTCCTAGAAGGAAAAAATTACCAAATAAACAGACTAACTTTTTTAAGGAGTTCCTTTATTTTCATTTTATTTTTTTCAGCATTCCTTTGTTTATCTTTCTTGGGTTTGGTTTTGTTTTCTTCTTCATTATTGTTGAGTTTTTTGTAAGCTGAACTGTCAGTTGCATATTTGCTCCAAGCCCTGGGTTTATTTTCATCGCCTAAATTGGCACAAAACTGAACATTTATTTTCATAGAATTAATACAAGTCCCATCAAAAAATTCTTTTGCAGCTGAAGCCTGCTCCTCTGTTCTGTATCCTACAAATCCAAAGTTTCTAAATTTCCCATCTTTTGTATATTTTAATTGCACGTCGGTCACTTCTCCCTTGTTTCCAAATAAATCTTTTAGTTTCTCTACTGTAACCTATAAATAAAAAAAAAATTAAAAATAGAATATTTTAGATATTTTAACAAATGTTTATACTTATAGATTATACATGTTATTTACCTTGTTAGGCAAATTTTTAATAATAAGCCGAGACATTTTTAATTATTAATATCTTATATATCAATGTAAATAAAAGGTCGCAATAAAGATGTCTTTTTTTAAATGTTAATAATTCACATTTAAATAAATTTTATTCATTATTGTCAAATTACATTTAAATGACAGAAAAATACATGTGCGTTTCATGTTTTGACAAATTTGACACTAATTTTGACAGTTATGTCTCGTTTTAGGCGTATTCTCAATCACTCAGCAGATAGCATGACGCTGTACCTCTACGAATTGCATTAAAACTAACGTTCAACGTCACGTGACGATGTATTAATAAACGAATAAGTATACAACAATTTTTTTTAATTTATTGAGTAACAAAATCCACAGCCCTTAAGTATTTTACAGTAACATCTTGAATGCTTAACTTACAGCCAATAGTGGAATTACATTATTTAGTAAAGTTTTATAAAAGAGAACAGTAAACAAAATCTATCAGTAAATAGTACAATATTAAAGTAAGAATGGTGAAATAATACATATTTTAAACATAATTAGTTTTAATAACGAACTTGAGAGCGCGCGCGCGCGTTTGCGGAGGCTAAAACATTAACAAGGTATGCACGGTAGGTATTGTGTAAACGGTTTGCTATGGAGTTCCGTGCATACCTTATTAATGTTTTAGCCTCCGCAAATAATGGTGTGTTTTTAGTTCTGTATTTTGGTGTGCAAAAACAGAGAACTCTATAAGTTAATGAACCACAATCAATATTGCTGTTACATGATCCATGCAAAAAAGTCATGTCGTGTAATGTGCGTCTATCCTTAAGACCCATTATATTGTAATACGCACATGACTCTTCATAGTTATGCATTTGTCTATTACTTCTGACATTTAAGTGTTTAATGAATTTTAATTGTATTTTCTCCAAGTCGTTAATGTAAGATATATAATGTGGATTCCATATGACACCACAAACTATATTATTAAAGTTCGGATAAATAATTAAACTTTAATTCTATAAACAATGATGTTTTTTATAACCTTTCATATGTTATTTTATAGAGTGCACAAGTAAGGAGCACACTCTCCGTGGAAATTAAAGTGTTTTAATTAGCCAATTTTTTGTTGTATTCCATATTTATAATATAAAGTTTCCATATTTATAATATAAAGTTTCCATATTTATAATATAAAGTTACTTTGAATGGAAAGTTTTACACTACTGTGTATGAGAATGTTTCGTCAGGGCGGGTTTACTGTTGGCATATTTTAAAAAAAAGGATAACTTAAAGGTGGACCGCACCATGTATAAATTGTATTAGTTAAATAGATTGGCAACACTGAGATTAATTGTCAATTTACTCGATGTCAACATTACCAGCTGAGTTGATAACTGATAAATAAACTTTGGGATTAAGTTTTGCTTTACTATTTTATTTGGTGTATCAGGGTTGAATAAACATATAATAGAAAAGGCTGAATTATAATTTGTAACCCTTACCAAATTGTTTGTCAGGTAATTTTGCAAATTACGATGTCTACTGCTATGACATTTGGTCAAAAACAGTTTATTCCAACTCCTCCAGATAAAGGAAGTTTTCCTTTAGATCATGAAGGAGTATGTAAAAAGAGCATGACAAGATTTATGAAATGCTTGTTTAATAACAATAACAACAACACTTTATGTCGTGATGAAGCAAAGGAGTATTTAGCTTGTCGAATGGAAAATAACCTTATGGCTAAAGAAGACTGGTCTAAACTAGGGTTCCAAAGTAGTGAATCATGAAAGTTGTTATCCTTAATTAATTAGGTTTAGTATTGTGTATAATTGTAATAAAAATGTTTTAAATACATGTATATTTGATTTATAAACCTTTTGCTTTAAATTAAACTATTAGTACAAGCATTCTGTATTATAATTTTGCTTTAAGATATGAATAAGATATAATATTGAATTAATGGAAAATATTAACAAAATAGGTAAAAAAAAGGCATCTTTTTATTGTTTCTTCATATTTTTTATATTATCAAAAGCAACTGTTAATCAATTATGCTTCTTGAAATAATTTAAACTGTAATGTATACTTGCAAGTATTTATATTACGATCTTGTCATTGATAATACCGACGCTCTATAAAAATATGAAATATATATTTCTTATATAAAACTGGAATTGCAAATACAAATAATACATATTTGCATGTAAGAATAATTTTCGTAGTTGTATGATGTATATGTGTCCCAATACAAACATTAATATTTGTTTATTTAATTAATAACATTATATCAACAGTATATATGTAAGTAATTACCTTTATGATTTAATACGCAAGTTTAATTTAATCTTACATATTAAATCATAAATTAATTACAGATTCCCATTTTTTAGACAATACACATTATTGTTTGCTTTTTTTAATAATCTAAAAGTGCTCAGAGAAAACATATCTATTAAAAATAATTAATAATAAAAGAAAGAATGGACGTAATAACTGTTATAAATACATATAAGACTTAAAATACAAATATAAATGTAAAAGGATAAAATATGATCTTAACGTGTGTCTGGTCGAGGAGCATGCGCGTTGGCGTGCGTGCTCGTGGTCGTGCTGCTACTGGATTTATTTTTACCTCTGCTCCACACGTTTGCCTCAACATTGGCCCCAACGCTACTCGTCCAACGTGTGAATGTAGAAAATGGCATTGGCCTTAACGTTGGAGCGAGCTTTGGAAGTTGGCCGGCTCGTGTCGTCAAAAGAATCTGCGCCATCCAAGAAAATCTTGCCATCTGTCCACACGTTGGCGATTTGCTCAGTCTTGTTGCAACACACATGGAGTGCACGTTGAGCGACAAAATGGCTTTCTCATCCTCTAAATCGTCACAGATGCATGGATAAAAGAAAAAGTAGTAGAATTCATAGAACACTATCAAGCACATCCAATAATATGGGACCCAATTCAAAGGATCATAAAAATAAAATGTATAAGCTGGTGCATGGCGCACCATTCAACAGAATATGGGAATGATTTATTCAACTGAAGATTTAAAAAAAAAGCGAGAATCATTAATGAGCACATATCGTCTTTGTAGAAAGAAAATTGGTTGTACTCGTTCTGGATCATCGACAGGTGACGTTTTTAAACCGAATTGTGTCGCTTATGAGCTCATGGGCAGTTTTCTTGCTCCGATTTATACTAACGCATATACAGTTACCCTCTGGCATATATATAGGTTTTTCTCTTTTTTTTTTCTCAAAACAGAAAATGAAATAGTATTGGCTCTTTTTCAAAAAATTATGAAGTACAACACAAGTGAGTGTTACAATAGATGCTTTTTCTGGTTGTAGCAGCATATTAGTTTATAACACTCCAAACACCGACGTCATTATTGGAAATGCACATTCAATCATAACACGAGCCCGTGAAAATCGACTGTTGACTTTTCTATGCGATCCAGCTGGCGGTGCACCAGGGAAAGGTTTTATGATTATTTTTGACTATGCAAAAGCTCCATCTGTAATGGAGTGTCCTACGGAAAAATGGAATCAGACCTATATATTTTGTCATAAAGTGCGCATACGTCCATGTGTTCCTACATCGTAAATAAAAAGTTGTAGTTACTATCAGCTACCGCTAGTAATATTATACTGAAACTGTATTTATAGTTATAGAACTCTGATCCAATATGAATGGGTGATTGCATTTTGATGTGTTTCCCATCAATAGCGCCCAAAGAATGTGGAAATTGCCATTTTGTTCCAAACTTTCGAGCAACTTGCCAAAGCCATTCCTGTTCATTTTGAGGCATCTGTAACAAAAACAAATATCAGTGTAGTAATAAGTTTCATTTATAATTAATTGGAACTGGACGTATTCCCGTGAAGAATAGATTGGGGAGCTCTAATGCAACAAATTTAACCTCCTAAATGATTAGCCGAAAGTTAATGGTTTTCGATTTATATTTAACTTTGTGATTTTTGAAAAAGTGTCGTAGAAGATGGCGTGTTCGGCTCTCCGAAGAGCGATATGCGAGGGTTTGTTGAGGCCTTTTTGCCAGTCTTCAAAGCCTGGATGGCGCGACGAGAAGGCACATTCACCTACATACTTAACAGATAATTACCGGACAATGATGTTTCGTGATTATTTATGCAAGATAAGTCGTGAGGCTACGGCAATTTGTAACCACTGTGATGGACCGGGTCTTAACTCCACAACACATACATCCATGAAAGGAATGCCCTGTATAGGGCAAGGCCTAGAGAACGGTGACGGTACTGTCTTACACATCATGACTGCTATTAAGCCACTACAGCATATAAGGGAATAGTTTAAGATTTGCATCTCTAATATGATCTTAACGAATATTATCTAGGAATTCGTATAGTTCTTAGGACCAATGGAAAAACGTAATTTCCGAAGCACGGACAGCGAACAGTGATTAATTACATTTTAGCACATGAGAAAATAAGAATTTTGAGGTGTGGCAGCGAGATGATCGAAATCCGAACCTCTACGTTGGCGTTTGACCACCGTACCACCCGGCTACTGTTACGTTCTTAACTTATTTTACGATTATTTTTCTGTGTCTGGTGACACCTGACGACCACTCAAGCTTATAACATATTCATTAGTATCATTATGTATCTTTTTAAAAGAAGCTTTGGGGAAATTATATTTATAACGTACTACTATAATAAACATTAGGTACTATTATATTCACGATCATTCGTGAATATAGCTCCACTTCATATACTTAAAGTTTCTTATATATAACTTTTTCCATTAAAATCTTTATCAAGCATACAACAATCCCCCACATTTATTCGTAAAATTCGGCTTCTAAAATTAATGGTATGTTAATGAGTTATACCTACATGTCATTGTTTTTATTTCCATTTTTCATCTTTCTATATATCTATATATCATCGTTCTATAATATGAATAATTTATAATACTAGTTTTATTTTTACAGTAAATTAGAAACTCTACCTCACTTTAACTGTCATTTAAAGAATAAACAACAAAGAGTGAATAATAATAGTGGGTGGGTTACACGCATCCATGATCTAATCCTACTGCTAGTAGCTGCGGCAAGCAAACAACCCAGTCCCTGACTGTACGAAAACACCGTCCGCTCAAATTCCTCCTAAACCCGGTTCAGAAAGGGAATTTAAGCAATCATGGCCCACCGTTGAGGATTCCGTCCGATAACACTACAAACACGTGTGTTTGTAGTGTAATCGGACCTACATGTAGGATTAACATACAAGGCACTATAGATCATCTTCGCCTCAGTACACGGCGAAACCACACTGCGTCCATAAGCTACGCCCGCGTTTCGGGCGGTTCTCACTGCTCCCAGCGACTGATTATCGACGATCCTAACGATAATGGTCCGTACGCTGGACCGTGATCGCTCCTAGTGACATTCCCCCAATCTGTCACTCTGTCTAATATGAAATCTTAACTAAATAATAATAAAAAATAATTTCCCACGTGCTCAAGTTTCCATAATGAAACTCTACACGTAGTACAAGTAGAAAGTGAGAGCTTCATAACGTTCTACAAAGACAAAAACCCATCCACAATTGATAAGCACCTCCACCATGATAAAGCGGGAACCCGTTGGACTCGATCCAACGCTCTCAGCACGCATTAAGAGCGGAGTCAACGAGCCCACTTGGAGTGGCCCTCGGGCCGATTGGTCTTGGGTCCATCTTAACTTTCCCGTTTGTTGCATCTACTCACGGTTACTAAGCACCGCTCCCATGACAGGCTGGTGCACCCCAGCACGCATTGTGGCGCCCTACCATGAACTGCGCACTAGGCTGATCGTAGCCTACATTTTTAATCTAACTAAGAAATAACAACGCAAATTATGATAGCCCGTAGGATTGTAAACCACAGCTTACGGTTTTTAAAGCAAGCCCAAAGAGACAGTTCGCTTTCTAAGTAGAAGAACCTATTGTACTTTGGACAGTCTTTTTGAAATCTATTTTTGATTTTATTTGGAAGCATTGTAAGCAAGCCGTGTTTGCATATTTTTATTGATCAATTATTTGAATATTAAACACAAGTTTCTTTTAAAGAGAAAAAATGGCCAAGGCCAAATAACACATCTTGTGTACCTCGGCCAGTATCATGATGGACCAAAGATACGCTGAAACTTTGAAAGAAATTTATGGATTAAAAATATATATTTCTCTCGGCTTAAATCATTTCATTTCATCTAGAAAGATATTTAAAAATTAGAACTTAAAAAAATTAACGTCACATTCCGAATATTCTTTTACATAAGAAAAGTACTTCTTGACTTGATTTCTTAAATAAAAGAAAATATTTTATAAGAAATGTATTATGTAAACGTGAAAGAAAAAGAAATATATACCCTAGATTAGTGTCCCATGTACAGGGAGAGCTTAATCTACTGGATACACAACTGATCCGATATCGCGGTACGACAGAGCAATAATGTTTTAAAAAACCAAGTTAAATAAATGAAATGATCGCATGTAACAGTTTAGTGACTATAAAATTACACGAAAGATTTCAAAGTATTACATTTATATATTTACTTTTATGAGAATTTTTTTTTAAATTTGATAACACCAAATACTAAGCTTTGCAGCGGTTAGCGATCAACTTCAGATAACCGAATCCGAATACCATACTACGGTATTAATTGTAATACATCGGGAATATTTAGTACAAGCCCAGTAACATACGAGGCAAATATGCAACGGGTTCCCCTATATGTTATGTGAAAATACCTATATGAAGCGCATATCTTTTGCTATATCAAAATCGAAGAAAATACGCTAAAATGACTTGCGTGTTGTTTGAGCCTCCATTTAAAAATTGCTTATTATTTGTTTTTATAGCGGTAGAAATACATATGTAAAAAAGGAGTAAAGTATCTGACTATTATGAGGTTTAAAGAATTGTACTGTAGCTTGTTGTAATAAAAGAACAGACTTATGGACTAATAAACAGACGGTCATCGCAGGCTTAGAACAAGGTTACTGTTGGCAGTCTATGGGTATGAACCGGAACTTTACAAACTAATTTTTTATAGCTAAAATTTAGAATTGCAAATTGTTCTTAAAAGACAGATGTGCTGGGTGGACTGGTCTTTTAAACGCGGTTAGAGACGGTATCCGAACTAGGCACCGAGAGGTTTTTAAGTATTTCGTGGTCTTTATTGATAGTTTTAAAAACGTATTCCGGGCTGTCAGCAAAACACTCTTTAAATGCTTATTAACCATGAGGGGGCGTTTTCTGATTTAAGCTTTAATGTGGGACTCTTTGTATTTTCTAAAGTCATAAAATTGTAGATGACTTATAGTAAGTAGTTACACTTATTAATAATTGATTTTTATTAATAGGAATACATTTAAATGTGACAAATATAAATACCGCTGTTATGATCTGATATAATTGCGCTAAATCATAATCCGCAACATTAACAACGTTTCGATATCCAGATTGAGCTAGCATATGACTACGAAGCCTGTCTCTTTAGATAGAAACTTTAATTTAAAGTAAGAAGCGTTTTCCCTCCTAATCCGTATTTAGTTCCAGACTAATTCTGTCCAATAAACCTTTTTATCCAAATTCCAAGGTTGGCAACGCATGCAATTCTTCCGATGTTGTGTGAGTACATAGGCAATGGGCCAAATTAATATTAAGTGAACCGTCAGCTCGTTTGTCATGCATCCTAAAAAAAATATCAGATCCTTGCAACGTTGCTGTACAATAACGCCCCCATTTTTCCAGGAGTCGTTGGTAAGTTGCCAGCACCCAAAAGAATAGTCTATGTGTGGCATAGACTTAGGATTAGGAAAAATAACAAGGGTTCGGGGATAACTCTCCAGCAACGACACAAAGTTCAGCTGGGTGATAAGGATACTAAAATCGTAATATTAGGTAAATAAAACTCGTAAGCTCGTAGAAACTTCTTTATTTCGCTTATAATAGTTAAACATGTTTACTTATGAGTTAATTCTGCAGCTATATTTATTGAGTACATTACTTTAGACAAGGATAAAATTTTGATTATTTTTAATGCCAATAACTGGCCTTTCTCATAAAAGTAAATATCACAGTTATTATTAAATTATTTGTGACCAAAGAAATTGTAAAAAAAAACTATTATAGTCTATGCTAAAATAATGAGCGACTTGAGAGGTATAAAAATGTTTAAGAGTACAAGTCACCATCTCATAATATTATGTTACTTATTGTAAAGTTTATTTTACTTATAATAGTCATTCATATGCTATATATTTTATAATTTTATATTTTTCTGCTGATTGCACAAGAGCATTAACATTCATCTTTAGCGATATATTATAGAGTATAACGTAGTAGCGTATATGGAAGAAGGATATTCAGCTTATAAAAAGAGGTCGGTTATAATATCATCAAATTCCATAATAAGAACAGACACAACAGCAAGATACAAAAATACAAAGTAGAATTTATTCTGTACAATAACTAACTATAAATAAGCACCATTTCCACTCCCGGGGGCTTCTTTCCGTTTCATTCATAAATTGGCAACACAAGCAGACAACACGGTTGTTATTATTTCATACATATTTTTACAAGTCTCATAAGGCCATACACTTTATTATTTATAATTATAAAATTGATGAGTTAATTATTACTTATGATGCGTAAATATGATACCTATGACTGACTACAATAATTTACAAATTACCGAAAATGTGTACCTCTTTTAACCAGCATAAGAGATATAAAAACTATATATTATAGAATAATACTTACTAGTAATTATTTTACACCACAACTTTTTATATTAAATTTTATGTCTACTAAGGCATACTTGTGGATATAATCTGTATATTAAAATTCAATTTTGTGGTAATTTCCTGACTACGAAATATTGTTAATAGTTTAAATATGGACAGGTTATGCATTTTGTATGTAAAACATATTTACATCATCATCGGGGAGTAAGGCAGACTATTAATAAAAAATATTTTTAATGGATTTGTAGTATTAACACTGTCTATTTTGACAGGTACAGTGTTACCATTAGGCAAACATTTTTCCCATATAATAGATAAATGTAGAAATAAGAATATTCTTTAGGAAATACAGTAGTAATTATATTCTAAGGTTATATTTCGAGAATATTACATTTACGTTATTATAATATGTAGGTTTTTTTTAAATCAAGAACGTGGACTATTTTACATTTAATTTTTAATCAAATGTAAAACGTTTTTTTTATAAGCGCCTCTTGGTGACATATTACATTACACGTTACTTATTTCTCATATTATTATATAAGTAGTAAGAATATAGAACATACTGTACAGAAGCTAACCAAATGGTGTTATGTACCTTACATTAAACAAACACTCAATCATGTTGAGATCAAAATGTACATATAACATTAAAATTATGCCTCATTCTAGAATTATACTAATTTTACATTATTGATGCATCGGTTAATACTAAGAGGGGCAGTGCGGCATTTGCGCATGATTGCAAATATTAAATCTAATCTTCAGACATACATTCGATATGTACTTGTTTTTTTTTTCAAAATAATGACGACTTGTTTTTATTTATAACGGGCATTTGATTCAGTCACATGAATATATTACTTATTGTAATGTAGTGGCTGAAAAGGTAACATAAGTTTGTGTTTCAAAAATGTCTTTTGTCGTTATCGATTATATTATTTTGTAATTTAGTTCTTTTTTAAAACCATTGTTTCGAATATATTCATCAACATCAGATCCTCAGCCAACAAACCTTGACCAGTTATTCTAAGTGACATTTCTATTACAATTTTATGTGTCACAGTTAAATCCAACTTGTAATTTCCCGCCAAACAACAACAGAACGTCAAACACTCATATACCTTGCAAAAATTCTGTCATATAATTTTTAACTAAGAAGATGTAAAAAATCCACTGAAAAAATCAATTATATCCGACAAATTCAAGAGTTACAGTCTTGGAAATAAATCGTACAAACTTTATCAAACAGCTTTAATGAGTACAAAATAAAAGCAAAATTTCTTCCAAAAAAAAAAATCTTTTTTTGTCTGTGTAAATCGTAAATTATAAATATCGGGCTACGACAAAAGTTATTAAAGTAATAAAACCAATTTGGTTTATTTTTGAGGCAGAGCTGGGCGATCGTAACGTCGATCCGGGGGCAGGTAATGCTCTGAATGGTGCTCTCCTTCCGCCACGTTCTGTGGGACATCCCATCCAAAATGGCGCTGACGCCAACTGCCTATCGTGCTCTGTACGCATTTGGAGGTCGTTGAACTTCCAGAACCCTTTGCCTTTAAAGAAGTATGTTTTTCCTGTGAAAATTGAATAAGAATTAGAATCTTTGACCTTCAAGATTTTTGAAATTTTTATTAGGATATCAATATTTTGTATTTAATGCTCTGCTGTGTAAAATATTTTGCTTATTAATTTCTCTGGCCTATAACAAAAATAAAAATTATAAATGTGTTGCCATTACCATCTTTCCACTGGAACACGCTGTCTATATTGTAGCCGACGCCTTTCCACATGGCCATGTCGCGCGGATAGTCAAGTTCCACGCGTCCCTCGTCTTCATCATATCTGAAAATAATTATACATAATCTATAAGTATTCGGAAAAAAATATTAATATGTATTTTGTTTTACGACTAAATTTCTTTATGGATCCATATGACAAAGTTTTTATTGCATGCATGTTGTTGTAGTCGCAGAAAAGTATGTAAAGTTCTTTAATCCAAAAGAGTAACGTTCAATTATAGAAAATAGAATAATCCGGTTATCATTTATCATTATTGTCTTCAATAAACTATAAACTGGTAAAGGGACCTGTGGTATCTCGAAAGTTATTTTATTACTAAAGTAAAGGGGAAAAACGATTGGAACTAATCGTCTTTTTAACCTATAAGCTATTCATTTAAGATCAAAGCTAATTCGATCGAAGTATGACCCAGTTTGTTATTAGGTCACTCATCGGGAGTTATAAGAGCTAAAAAATCATGTTCATAACAATCTATACTAATATTATAAATGTATGTTTGTATGTTTGAATGTTTGTTATTCAATTACGCAATAAGATATCAATGGATCTGGATAAAAGATATATTGATAGTGATAATTTATTATCTAGATTAACATGTAGAACTAGTTTTGAAACAATAAAAAAAATAACAACAGCTTTTCACAGCTTTTGCTACGCTTATACAGCCGTGCTCGCCCGGGGAAGTACCACCGCCCTTTACAAAGCCGGCATAAAATAAAGTATTCCTTATTATGAAAGCAATATCTTAAATAGAGGACGTCGCAGCAAACGGCATAATTTATTTCATATTGTTTTCATTAATGATAGAAGAAGTCAAGAATTCTTGTCATATTTGGTGTGGCCACATTTAAAAATCTTTTCAGTGCTGCCAAATTACAAACATGAGCATAATTTCATTGAAATTTGTTAAGTATATTTGAAGTCTTTAAAGGAAACACATTGTGACACAGGATATTTATATGTTAAGACATTGATATCAAAATTTAAATCAAATGTAGATATTTAATCATATGAGTTTTATAAATGTTTTCGGTGAAAGTTTAAGGTATTTAAAATAACTTACTTCCAATACATTGTGCCGCTGTAGAAATACGTTTTTCCGTTGTGTCCCCATACCATAGCTGCATCTAACTTTTCTAAGCTCTCAGGTAGTCCCAGCTTCGACAGGCGTTTCGGATATCCGGGTAATAAGTACTGGGAGTCGAATAAGTACAGCTCTTTGCCTAAAATGCAATAATTAATGTATTTTTAATTTTTAATTTGTTTTAGGCAATCTTACTTTCAGCTGGTAACACGATAATATATTTAAGTAAACGTCATGTATTGCATGGTTTATGGTAAATAATCGGGTTCATTTTAGAAAAAATATTTTTTATGGAGAATAAAGATAGATAAAGGTAGAGAATATGAAAAGGAATTTAGCAACGAAGATGATTGCCCGGTATTATGTTTACTGTCTGTTTATTTTATTTATTAATATCGTATAATAAAGAATTCTGACAGATTTTTAAAGATATAGAGTTCGATTTATTATTTTGTTGTTAGCATACGAAAACAAAAATCTTAAATTATCGTGTAAACTTAAGTACGATTCGATTAGGGAATCGCTACTGTTGGTTCTCTCGGTAGTCTATATGAATTTTATGTATGCAAAATATATAAATGCGGCATTTAAAATGCTATACTTACCGACAAAGATGGCTATTTTCCTGTCTGGTCTTTCATACACAGCATCTACGTGAGTCAGATTCTTGGGCAGGCTGGACCACATCCTCGTAATTTCTATTGGGTAGTCGGGATAGTGGCCCGAGGCGCCTATCCTCCAGTGGTACTATAAATTAAGTTCATTTCAGTTAGTCTATAACACTTACTAACAAATTTACTAACTACTATTAATTACTATATAATTACTAACAAAATTACAACCAAAGACCTATCAATAAAATATCTGCTAAGTAAATTTATGTTATTTTTAGGTTTAAACATATATAATTATGTTTTATAATATTTTACAGCAGCCAAGCAACTTGAAATGCTACATAGAATTACTTCTAACAAAGGCTGGATGTTTTTGTTACTGTAAAGAATCCGTCATTTGAAATTTTATATTCTTTAGTTCAATAAAGGTATTATTTCCTTGATTTAAAAAACCGTATTTTGGAGGAACGTAATATGGCATAATATTACGAATTTTGCCCAGAAAACTATGACAATTTATTTAATAAACATTTTTTTTTCAGACACTACTACGTATAGTATATACATTCCATCATATATCACTATCATCTATCATCGCCACGATCTGTATCGCCACGCCAACAATCAGGTTTACCCTAACCTATAGACGTTTCACATCAAAATCGTATTAGTGAAATCAGTTATTGGAAACATTCATAAAAATATTCACTTACTCTATTTTTGAATATGAATAGTTCATTGCGAATGAGCGCAACGGCATCGTAGCTGGTGTCACAAGCCTCTGGCTTGTCAGGTGGCGGAGTGGTGTGTGGCGGTGTAACACGCGGCCTCACTGTGGTCTTCACGGGATAGTACGGTTTCTTCTTTGGATAGTCTTGCCTTGGATCGGATGGATAATTAGGCCGAGGATAGCTCGGGTATTCGGGACGGATAGTGGGATATCTAGGACGGTAGGTGGTGGCATGTGTTGTCGTTTCAGTAGGCCGTGGATAGTGGTGATGGGTGCGACGTGGATGTTCTTCTGTTGTGTTGTGATGCCTTCTATCTGGATAGTAAGGCCGTTCAGGATATGAAGGTCGTTCTGGGTAGCTCGGCCGTTCAGGGTAGGAAGGTCGTTCCGGATAACTCGGTCTTTCAGGATAAGTTGGTCTTTCTGGATAGTACGTATGAGGGTATTTGCTCGGGTTCCGAGGGTACGGAGTGTAAGGACGGTGGCTTGGGTGCCGTTCCGGATTGTGATGGTGATGGATGTATGGCCTCCTTGTTGTTGTTGTCGTGGTCGTGGTAGTGGTAGTGGTGGTGGTAGTCGGGGGAGTTTCTATCGGACGGTAGAACGGTATTCTGCCCCATTTCCTTTCACTGTCTTTCGAACCTAAAACAAATTATAAATTGATGTTTACAATGTTAAATAACATGATAAACAAAGAGTTTGCCCGAGTTCATTTAATTTTACTTACCATACATCTGCTGGATGCCGTTACGATCATCTTCGGGTAGAACGAAGTTGGGTTGTATGCCCTGGTACCAAGGGAACATAAGCGCCCCTTTGACTGAACTGTGGCTTAGGCCCAGAGAGTGGCCGAACTCGTGAGCGGCAACGGCAAACAACGATGTACCTACCAAAATAAATCTCATTTTAAAACGAATATTGAATAAAATAACTGTTTTTATTTTTTTACAGCCCGTAAGATTCAAAACCAATGAAGTCGTCTTTGATTGTGTTATTGCTATTTCATGTATCCTTGTTTAAAAAAAACATTTGTAAAGTTATAGTCATATGATGAGACACGAGCTTATCTGAAAGAAACTTGCTATTTAAATTTGTACCCAAATTATATGCATCATTTATCAACGCGAAGTGCCCATTGATTTTGATTTACTACTAGTGGAATTAGAAGAATCATTCATCGTAGGTGCTACAACCTAGAGCGCCGTCTAATCCCCGATTTCGAGGGTAGGTATCTGATAGGGTAGTTCTAAATGGAATGGAAGTTTGTCCGTGTTTGTGTAAATCACGTGTACGCTGCGGTCAGTCCTTGCATTTGGTTGTTTACACGTGCTGATGGATTATGTGCCTACGCGTGGATTTATGCATGTGTGTGTATCTCTTGATGCGATTTCGTTCATTAAACCGCTCCGCACGAAGGTTACGTGCGTCGATTTCGAATGGCTTAACTGTTACGTTGCTACTGTAAGCCGTCATCAAACTGGATATACTTCGTGCATGATGGACTGTAATCCGATTATTCGGAGTTATGCAACTGACTGTTTATTTAGTCACTTGCGTGACGGTTAGAAATTTAAAATATCTATAATGCTTGCACACATTCACAGAGTTAGTTTGGACTTTTTTTTAATTCCCGGCAAAACATAAGGGAACGGTTCATCTGATAAGTCGTAACAATATTTTACGAATACCCATAAATAGATCGAAGGTTTGTTTTTCGAGACTACCCAGAGAATAAATGTCAATTTTTTTATTTAAATTCCCTTCATTATTTGAAATCTCATTTCAACTAGTATATGAAAAAAAAGAGTAAAACCACAAGCGAAGTTAAAAAAATTTTCTTGCAAATTTTAATTTTTCCTACAACTTGAATAAGGAAGAGAATGACTAAAGGCAGTAATTTTGCGCCTTATAACCTTTTTTTTATAAAGTGTTATAATAAAGTTTAAATAAGATAATTAAATTAAACCTGCCTGTGTGTGAAAAAAATACAGTAACGTTTTTCAATACTGATTTAACTTTCGTCTATTTAGTAATCGTAAACAAATGCAACCTGCAAACTAATTAACATTAACCGAAAAGTTCGACCGGACGGGTCGTTCGAAAAATCGTAATAGCGTAAAAGGCGAAATTAACAGCGCATAGGTGACCGAGCCCTTTCGCCGCGCCCGCCATTTGCATGTCAAAACAGCGCTGACCGCGACACGCTCATTTCCGGACGAACTTTGCGCGGGAAAAACTACGCTTTAATTAACTGCCTCATATATGGCCCCTTTCGTGTCAAAGCGCCGTTCGCTCGTGTATCTTTATTTGAAAACGGTGTATTGCTGTCGTCGGTCGTGGAATGCCACGTTTTTAATTATTGTTATCGCCATCGCGGTGGTTAGTGAATGGCGAGTATATTGGATCGTTTCAAAATATAAATAAAAGTTCGTTTTATATTCATAGAAAGAACATTTTGTTTTCGTTTTAAAATTAGATAGTAAAATTAAAAGATAAATAATTAAAAGAGACCTCTTAGTTATCGATGAGACTGAGTGAAGTAGATATCTAGGCATCCACCAGTATCAGGAGTTCCATTATTCTTTTATTACCTTTGAATTTAATTTTAACACGTTTTAGTTAAAAACGCGAGATTGTAAGAACGTATATTAAATTTTCAACCATAAATTGATAATTACGAACCGGCTTTGATATAATTTTACTGCAGTGTTGCTTATATTAAAATAAAAGTCCTCCTGACCGAATTTAGGCCAAGCCAGCCAACTCACTACGATAGCCGACTGTGGAGATATTATAGTGCCCAAGGGTACGCGCAAACGCAGGTACCCTTTCTGTTCCTTGACTCTCGTAGCCTGATGGGTCGGATATCCGACACGACCGCAGGACCGACTTTTAACTTGCTCATCCAGCGCATGGATAATCGTTATTTTCAGCCAATCTGGTAGTTAGCTCGCCTATTGTCTTAATCAAACTGAAAAACGATAACTCAAAGTTTTCTCTCGCGGGATACGACCCTCCAACCTCCGGTGTGCCAATCATGGACCTATCCAACTAGGCCACGTAGGCAGTACATAGATACACAAAAATATTACATAGCTTACCCATTAAGTAACTAAAGTCTGAATATTAAATAGCTTATTTTAGCTATAAATAAATATCTTATGCTTCTTGAACTGTCAAGAAATAGACAGTACCTTCTTCATCGTCGTTCTTTGGTTGCAGCAGCCACAGTTCGTCGTCGTCGAAGTGCGCGTCGCCGCCTCGGCCGGAGCCCGGGAAGAACGCGTGCGCAAGAATTGAACCACGCCCGTCGAACGGGTAAGCGTCGTCATGGTAACGCCTGTGGAAAAAATTATGTTACTAATTGGTTTTAGATCTCTGGTCTAAAGTGGTCTTTTTATTTTCGGTAGCATTATTTTTGGGAATCCATACCCGAAAGGTAACCGATAGGATTCTATTTCTAAGACTCCGCTGCCCGTCTGTATTTTAGCAGGTTGTAATTCGTGATCCGTAACAGGTTTGATGTTATTGACTAATATTTGAATTAAGTCTTTTTTTATGTATGGAAAGATGCAGCAAATTTTAAAATCACCACTTTACATGGTCCAGGGCTGGAAGCAAAATTTAATTACAATAAAACTTATAGGCTGTGTCTAAAGAACAACGTTCTTTGAACATTTTGAACATGAACATATTCAAAACAGCCGTTTGAAAAGGGTAAGATCGATAATTGAATTCAAAGAAAGAACTGAGGTCTGTTATTTCTGATTGTTTTAAGAATAGGGATATGGTAAAAAAACCTAATACGATAGCTTTTTCTTTTAAATGTCATATAATTTTATGCTATCGTAAAAATACATAAATCATTGAATTATACATAAATAATGAAATAAAATGTGAAACAAAAGAAAAAAAATAACGGGTTACATATAATGATGGTTGAAAAAAAACATCTTTAAAAGTTATGACTTGTTAATTCTAATCATATATAATATGTACATCTTTCCCTTAATAACATAAGAATTTCCTAAATTCATTTAAAATAACCACTAGTTAACAGTTTATTAGCAAACAAAACTCGTTTGCCACGCTGTTCTTTCGCACAGAGATATCCAATTAAAACAGCCATATCGGAGTAACGTATTCCAACAAACAGAGACCACAGCAGTCGACGGAGCAATCAAACTTGCCTCCCCAGGGTCAACACTAGCCGGGTAATCATTTTTCGCGTGGGCAACACTGGCAAGACCCCATGCATATTTCACGCGGTATTAGCTGTTCTGTTATTGAGTTTTCGAAGTAAGTTTAGTTTGGAAGTGCAGTTGACCTGCTCTAATAATACGAGAATAGTATATAATATAATAATAAACATTATAGGCTTCAACTGCATAAGCGTTTTATAAATGTGTTTTTAATCCAATAAACATGTTTAATAAGTAAAATATCTAGTTATCGTTAATATTTATTTGTTTTTATTGGTAACACTTTTCCTTTGTTTTTGTAGTTCATGAAAATTTAAATGTTTGTCAAAATGTTTTATGTCATAGCGGTCATGTCAGAATATTTATTCAAATATATTTATTTAATGAAATCTATTAATTTATGAAGGAGATTAAAAAAATAATGTACTAGTGCAACCCCTTCTATATTAAGTACTGGAAATGATTGAAACCAGAAATACGTAATATGCAACTATAAGTATTTTCATTTTAATTTCTACGCTCTCGATGCGGTATTACATTCATAGTTTCGAAACTCGTTCCATCAAAGTTTCCGTTTATAGGTTTTAATAAAACTGCTATTTCCTTTATCATAGGAATAGGAATAGGAATGAGGGAATGCAATATCACTGTCGAACAAAACCAAAGGCGCAAACTAGTGTATTAGACCTTTTGCGGTTTGGGGAGCGAGGTAGTGCATTGTTGACAGACATCATCAAATTTAATGGCTTCGGAATGGAAAGTTTCCGTGTTGGGGGATGATTTATTGCCCCGATGCTGTCGGGTCCTATGTTTGTGTAGTACATAAGGCGTTTTAGTGCCACCGAAATGTATAAAGTTATATGCGTGACGTTTCACTTGCATAGAAAATAGTTCTGTGTACTGGCTACTCGTGCTTGGTCCAAATATAATGTATATAATATAAAAATATATCTATATAATATGTGAAACAAGCCTATTTTCCCAAGGCGTATTTAGATATATGTATAAAAATTGTTAAATAACGTTAACTTTTATTTGTAAAGGTATAAATAGGTTTTTTTACATTTAAATGTTTAATATTAGGTATTCACCATATCTTCACGTCGAATAAAATAAAATATTTTGCACATATATTGGGAATAAATGTTTGCCCCAAATGTTTGCGAAAATTCAGAATTTTAGAAACATTATATTAAACGTGTTTGACCAAGAAGTAAACGGACAAATGAGTTTGTCGCCATCATACAGAGACGACTTTAATCAAAGAATGTCGTAGCATTTATTGTGCTACAGCTCACTTGATTTATCGAATACTGTCTGTTCCCAGACATCGTTTACCATTCAATTGCTTGGACGGATTGCAAGTGTGAAATGTTTTTTTTTTATTATTATACAAGACATTAAATATTGCAACGGACTTTTATCTATATATACTTCAACTGAATACATTGCAACATATAACAAAATTATATAAAACGGAGATATAGACGTACGCGTAATACAAATATATTTAGAATTTAGAATAGTAGCATTTTTAAGCAAAATCTCTTTACCAAATGTACAATAATACAGTTAATCTTTTTAAAATAATATCATTGTTCCTACATCTATAAATTAAAAAAGTAAAGGTGACTAAATATTATTTTTTGTAGCATTCGGAACACTCAGTTTTTAATTAAAATCACTTGCGTAATACCTTTTGCTTGGTGTATAGGTAAATCGTGACATAAAAATGTAATAAGTGTCCTAATAAAGTACGTAATCGCCGGCTACGGAGCGTCTCAACGGCTCGGACTTTTGCCATTTTCTTTTTTTTTTAAAAAAAGAACACTGCGGAGCGCGGCTAACTTCGCGCTACAAGTTTGCAATGTGGCGAACGCAATATGTCCGCGATCGAGTAGTTTTTGTTCCCGATACTTTCTCATATCGTCGCTGTGTACGGTCATCTAATAAACGAAACTTCGCCCTCCTCTCATTTGTATGCGACTCCTGTGCGCTCCCTACGGCACTGATGCTGTTTTGAATGGCTTTTTTGAAAAAAGTATATACCTGACAATTTTTGTGCAATATATGCCTTATGAGCAAAAAATATACCATAATCCGTTCCAATTTGTATATTTGTATAAGTATAAAAAATCGTTTTTATCTTGATTAAATAAATAACTGTTATATAAAACCTTTCATATCAATTAGTTAAATATTATACAAAATAAAAAAGTCTTATATTATTTATATTAAAAAGGTTATGTATAATTTATAAACAAAACGATATTCAAAATCTAGATCCAAAACATAAACCGTATTGGAAAAATTCAAGAAGTCGTAAAATCGTCGAATATTTTGTATTGTAAGTTTTAGATTGTTTTTCTATTCCTCTGCTATTTGTTACCGTATATTATATAAAATTATTTTGAATTCAGTTACGACGTACCTATAGAGCAATTTACCCTTTGGAGTAGGTAAGATCTACCTAAGTATTAGATTAACACTAAAGTGAATTTGGCGAGTCACGTAGCGGGGTGAAAGTGAATCGTGCAAGAAAAGGTTCGCGTTGAATAGAACTCAATTGGTCGGACAAGTTTAATATCAGTTTAGTTATCTTGATTTTATAAATGGAATATGTATGGATGCTTAAGGGTGGATTGCACTAGTTAGAGTTAATATCTAACAATCTGTCAACTTAATTAATTTTAAAAATCAACCTTCACTATGATACAAAAGACAGAAAATCACTTTAATTTATGTATTTTTAGTTTATTTAAGAATTTTGGTATGTATCATTAGCTTTTATTAAATATTTTTCGTTTTATCTCAATAATCTGAAATATTCCAATTTTCATCAAGCAATTCTACATTTCGACTGAGATAAGCTTTTCGTATATTTATTAAATATAATTTTAGTATATTTAATACCGATGACGCAATAATTATTTTTGTGACTATAAGTAGAAGTAGTGAATAGCTATGAACCTTTTTTTTATTAAAAACAAAAACCTTGAATGTGCTAAGCTTTTGGCCTGTCCCGTTTCAATTCATAAATTTAAGAGAAAAACCTTGTTTAAAAAATGTAAAGCTTACTTTTCGAGGAAAGTCGAAACATTTTAAAGACTGCATGATTAACATTCCAAAATTGAAAATAAAAGTGCTCTAACGTCATTACAACAGCAAAATGGCAACAATAAAATAAAGCATAACAATATTTCAAAAACGCCAACGAATTACGAAATCTAGACAGAGTGAGTCGTTATAGCTTTTATTAAAAGAACTTGGTTAGTGAAGATTGTTCGTCGTTTATGTCTTACTTGGCAAAGGAGACGACGATGTCTGCCTCGTCGGAGTTGACCTCTGTGAAGGTCAGTCGTGACGCCTGCTGCCATACGTCGAGTGCGCGCGCCAAAACGCTGCGCGTGTGGTATGGGTCGAGCTGAGATGGCCGCCGTACCGATGACAGGCTAAAAAGAAAAAAATAATTTAATTTTTTTGTTTGTTTTAAACTCATATATTTTTAGCTTATTTATTTATTACATAATCAAAATTTCTCATCGTTCTTTAATCACTTTAAGCATATTGCAATGGAAATTATTTATCAGCTTATATAGATAATTTAATGAGGTGACAATAAAATATTTGATTTTAAATATGGTTGCTAGAGAATATGGTCACCGATTCACAAGATGAAAGAACATTTGTATTTTTTGTGTGGATATTTGTTTGTCTGTATAAATACGCATCATCCAATAAGTACTAGATAAGTTTAATAGTATTTCATATGGCGCTACTGTAGTACATGTTTGTTATTTTATTTAAGAAAAAAATATTATCATTTGTTAAGAAAATAAGTATAATGTCTAATCTCTAATGTATGTCTTACAATATTTCATGTACAGCTAGAATAAGATAAAATAAAGAAAATTTCAAAAGAAATATAATTTTTGAAAACACTTTTTCAAAATTCGTTTAACAAAAACTTTAAAGTCGAGTGGAGTTACGTAGATTTTTTTATCAATAGGTTCCTATTTATAAATATGAATCTACATTTTTTTAATAATTGTCTACTCTTTATGTTATTTACAAATGAAAAAAGCCCATGTAAACGTTATCGGATCTACAATTAAACTCGTATCTGCCCTGTCGCTAGTTAGTGTGGTAATTGATGGGTATTGGCTTTTTCCATTAGCCTAGCCTTTTTCTTAATGGACCAGAATTGGGGGACTTTGATTTAGTACTAGTTTATTTCCATTTTCGTAATTCT
>JAOCPS010000005.1:850240-862484 GCA_025505425.1 Graphium colonna | reverse complement strand
CGACGAATATTGTTTATGGTCGAGTTATCATGTCACTCGCATTGGAACATTACGGAATATTGTATTTAATTCAATTTTTCGTTCCCACAATCGTGTCAGAATTTATAATTAAGTTCATTTCATTTTATCTAATTGGAAGAATGGACGTAATTATGTTATGTCATAAATGATATGTTATTAAAACTTGTATACGAGAATAAAACCTAACCTTTTAACTGTTGAAAAATTATAAGATTGTTTGATAAGGAAATAATTTTAGGCGATATAAATTTCTGTATAAACGTAATTATATTCACAAAATGCACTGTATCGATTTGAATTTTCGATTGGTAAAAATTACTCTGAATTTACCAAAACTTATTCGAATTTTCTTTGTAAGTTTGATTCGCTAACGGTATACTGTTCGTTCCTTGCTAATCTATAAGACCTCATAAAGGCGACCGTCGATCTTGTGTTTGCTTCTCCACTCACTTGGAAAGAAGAGAAAGGAAAAGCAAAAAATGTTAATTAAAAGCCATTGAGCAAAATTGATATCATCGGGAATGGGCCTCCGGTTCTTGTTCTAAATGGATGACGCCGGTTACTTGTAGGGGCTTTGAATAGGTGTTTCACTTTGCTCTTATTCTTTTCATTTTACAAATGAAATCTATACTATTGTCTCGGTGATATTTGATTATTATAAAATAAAATGAAGTAAAAGAATCTCTCAAAGAAAATGTTTTTGTGCAGAGGTAAAGTTTTAGTAGACGGTATAAATCGTAAAGAAAAAAAATTTGGCGTAGGGAATTGGAGAATAATAGCCACGAACGGATCGAGGTGAAAGAAATTGCTCGACCAAGCCAAGGTCCACAAAGGGCTGATGAGCTAAGGAAAAAGAAGAAGGAGAAGGAAGTTTTAGCACTACCTAGCGTCGAGGTAAGTTTTCTTAACAAAAAGTAGGAGGACGGAAAATGTCATGGCTTCAGAACATCAAGGATTGCACTGGCATTAAGACCGTGAAACAACTGTTCAGATCGGCTCTGGACAAATAATAGTTTTAAATACTGACTGCCGACTTTCAATGATGGAGTTACACTGAAAGAAGAAGAAGCGTCAAAGTTCAGCAGAGAGTATCATTATAATAGCACATTTCAGTCAGCGAGCAAATCGACTGCCACCAAAAGGTACCGTATACGTGTTTGCCAAGAATCAAAGTGGACATAAAGCTTTAGGGCATACAGCCATCCGGCTGAGGTAACGAGTGTCGCCGCGTTGCCAAACGAGTGTAGGCGTCTCATTAACACGTGCGGTCGAATTTAGAGGGCGCGGTGAGCCGCGGACTGGCATTTGGCAGCCAGCGTTAGCACATGGCGGGGCTAAACTCGTAAAAGTGCAAAAGTCGCGATAGCATGCGCCTCCAATATGTGGCTGGAGCGGAGCCAGTGGCGCTCATTATCAGATCCAACCCTTTCGCTGCGCCCCCTAATTACGCTCAAGGCGCACGGTGATGGTGCGCCGTGCCAAATAGACGTATTTATCGGCGAGCACTTGGTATGGAAAAAAGGATGGTGAGTATTGCCGCAATAACGTTTCAGTTTACGGGCACGATAAAGCCACTCGCCTTACGACGCGCGGCCAATTTATGCGGCGCGATAAGCGTTTTGTTTAGAGGTTTTCGGAGTTACGGGCGGGCACGTGACGACTCTTGGAGTTTTCTTGTTTCTCGGGTTTTGAACCTTTTAATGTAATATTTATGGCTGCAAAATTGAGTGAAGCTTGTGACCCTACTATCTATCTAAAATGTCGGAGGCATTGAGGGGGTTGTTTTGTCTGAATGATTACTTTATTATGGAAATCTATTGAATGAGGTAACCTAATTAAATTTTTTTAAAGTTGGAAACCTTTTACTGTTATTATTAACTTGAGGATATAATATGTAAGTTCGCCGCCCACCATCATCAAAAAGATATAGCTTTTCGATAGTATATCAAAATAGAAGAACAGGAAATTGTTCCTTCTCGAATCTATCTTCCCAGAAACGCTGCACTATTCGGCAATATTCGATGTGGCCATGTTCGCCTACGGCAACGTGGCCAACGAACGTCAGAAGTTGGCAATTTCGGCGTCGGAGCGAATTCGGTTTGCAGCAGGAATTCCCGGTACGACCGTGCCGTATTATTGTAACATATTCAAGATGCTCGGCTCAATCGGCGGCGATATTGACTGGTATTACACGGAATATTAGTATGCCGTCGACCGACTGGAATGGATAGACGTGACGTGGACCTCGGATGCAATAACGCGGCAGTAAACTAGTTATGGAACCGTTGCGCAACTCTGGACGCCGTAAAAGTGCTATTAATTTGGCCTTCTCTCGGAACCAAAAGATTCATAAAACCTGAAAGATGCACCGTTTATGCTTTTTCTTTATTTTATTTAATAAGTTAAGAATTATATTTTATAATGTTTAAGTTATTAAATAGAACTATTGTACAGTTGTAATAAAATCAATTTATTTCTTTACTTACTATACATGTATAGTATTTTCATAATCTATACAGAAAATATTCTTTCCTTGTCTTTAAAAGTACTAAATTATATCAATATAAATATAAAACCTTGACGATTCGAAGTAAACATGTTTGTAGGATTTAGTATAACTTAAAATCAAGTAATATGAAGTTATAAAACTGAAGTTAACGATATATTTATAACAAAGAGTTTATATATGTAGACAATATTTTTCCAACATTAATTTTGCCGCACATCTTTTTTAGCGCAATGATAAAGTGGATAAGGTAGTCCCCCCTACCGTATGTATTATAAAGCTATTTGGACAGATGGAAGGCGATGAAGGATGGGGTCTTTTTGTCGGTGAGTCAAAACATGAGCGTGACGCGCATAGCGTATGCGGGAGTTGGGATCGTAATCCGGCCATATTGGTTGGAGACACGGCGTGCATCCGCCGGCCTAAATTACACATGGCCAGTATACTCCCTATTTGCTTTTCGGTAATACTAACTTGAGGTTTGTATGTATTTTAGACTAATTTTAAAGCTTTATTAAATGCATTTAAAAGAGATGCTAAAATTACTATAAATGGTCAAAATAAAATTACGGTTTTCGTCTTTGTTTTAAATTTGAATCGATTGACAATAGTTTGAGCCTAAATTTTCATTAAAACTAAAATATATTAACAAATCCGGAAAAACAAGTGTGTATTTAACAATATGCAGTATCCGTATTGACATAAAAAATACAAAAATAATATAAACAATTTCAATATTGTTTCTAACAAACCTTCAATATAAACATTTTTATCGCATTTAAATAAATTAGCGGGAAACTACGAAATTCGAATTTGGAACGTTTTCTTTTTTACATCATACAACAGCGATAACACGATATTCAGCCAGCTAACGTGGACAGTATTTTAATTGTAAAATATGCTCGGCGATGAGACGCCGCCCTACGCCGCCCCCGCCAGGGACCGTCAACTCAATCTTGCCCCATTACGCGCGACAAATTGGAAAAATATTCAATTACACCACGCTAAATATTGGATTATATCAGGGCAAATTACAATTTTGCATTGATGTTGTAACACTATACGACGTGGATTCCATTTTTGCGGTCATTGTATAGTACGTTTGACGCTTATGGATTAAAATACACGTTGGAAAACGGTTGTATTATTTTTTGCTACAAAAGAAGATTGTGATGTCTTTTGTAAAGTCTGCTTTTCTTTTTTAATTTAATAGAACAAAGTTGTTCCCTTCATGTATGTAATATTCGAAAGTGTTTTATTAAAAATTTCCCACGGGAAATTTATGCTTGAAATTTTCATTATATTGAAATTTTACTTTACCTATTTATCATCGATCGAAACTTGGGAAAGTTTTGGCAAATTATCGAATCAATCCTGATTAGCGGTGTTCGTGATTGTTTAAGTTATAATAGTATTTTGTACAAGACAAGCTAGAACTTTGGATTTACCTAATACCTTTGACTTTGAAATGACATAGACTAATTTGGTTTTCACTAATAGTCGAGTAATAACTTTACGATACAGATATGCATATCTTTATGTATAGTTGGGGACAATTTTATTATTTAAACATTTTATTAAAAACTTAAATGTCCGACCCATCCCTTTTTTGTAAGAAATAATATTTCTTTCATATTGACTAGTTCAGAATACGAAGAATTCGTTGGCACTGAAAGAAGTAAACGTTTGAAGAAACCACAATATTACTGCAAAATATTTTTATGTATGTAAAGAGTTTGTATGGGGGTTGGAAAGACTTGTGGCTTTGTTTGAGACACATCAACAACTGGATATTAAATGAGCATAGTTTTAACGACTAAGATCTATGTTGGAAATATTTTCTGAGAAAAGAAAAAAACATGCGAACTTAAACTGCGAGACAAGTGGGCCGCGCGGAATTACTCGCCCAGTCGTTGTAATTGGCAATTAATCAACGACGTTTTCTATTTCAGCCGGGGCGACGTACCTCTAACGAGATTGGGACTGCACCGTGTATGGGTAATAACGGCACACTCCGTTTACTACCGATGCCTGGATGGAGCTTGAATTACGTATCAACAGAATCGATACGATTTCATGCGACTTATATCGAGTTGTGGAATCGATTTTTTTTAAAAAGATATGTCTTAGAAAAATATCATTATAAGAAACAATTTAGGTACTGTGAAGTAACAAATTTAGGAATTTGGTGTAATGATGTTCAATAAGCGACGACAAACATTCTTCAGAAATCTTATGATGAAATGAGATACTCATGGTAAGTACAACATAAAACTCGCAGTTAAGAATCTAACAACTAACCGCATCAAAAATCAAAAACTATAGTGAAGTAAAAGCTTGTACTAGCTTTTACTTCACGATAGTTATTTTGCGAGATGATGGTACCTCTTCAGACCAGCTAGATATGTGCAGTAAGAGTTGTATCATCAACATCATCATCAACAGCCTTTTTGAACCCACTGCTGGGCATAGTCCTCCCTTTGTTTTTAGCTGTTTGTTCTATCTTGAGTTCTCTAATCTGGGTCAGATGAGTACCATATAAAGAGTTGTATATGGTTAAATAAATAGAAAATCTAGTGTTTTTATAATCTGATATACTAAATATTGTATATGAATTTTAATAGGTTATATTTTACTAATCTATCCTTAATACAAATCCGTATTGAGTTTAAAGTGTAACCTATACGCTCTTTATGTAATACCAACTTTTGCCTGCGGCTTCGAGGGATGAAATTTTGAATTTTGTCAATTATTGTTTTTGAATATTACATTTTCTTTGGAAATGCTACCCCTTTCTGTGGCCCCTTTTCGTTTATCTGTATTTCAGACGTGATGTCGGAATATATCAACAACTTAAGCCCGATCTGTTTTGCTAGGCATCTAGAATTTTTTTGCTTCCCCCTCTGTACGTCATTATCTGACTATACCTTTTCCTAGACGTATGGCTTAAGTTCTTTTCTGTATCCCTCATAACGTTTTCTTCACATGATGATTAATAGTTTAAAAATGTGTAACAAGTAGGCAAGCAAACTAATGTTCGCATTTACAACATGAGTCACAATTCTTAATAGCTATTAACGCCGAGCGTTGAAATAGAATATTAAACCAGGAAACATATTGAAAATTAGTTGAGAAACCCATTCCGAATTTCCCCCGTCTTTCAGAGCACTCACTTTATTCTGATAGGTATCTTTATAATGTAATTAAATAAATTTCGAAGTCGTCGCTTCATCCCCTAAATAATAAGAGTGAGAGGAGATAACCCGCGATTTAATGTAATTCACTGTTATTTTCTCATCGCTTGTAATTAGAAGATTTTCAAAGCCGCCGACGGATTCATTTGACATGTCACGTCCTTAGGGAACCTACGTGCCCTCTTTCTTTAGTCGAAATATTTCGTCATGTTTCCGGGATCATAAAAAATCTTATCGTGAAAAGAGATTATTTTTGTATTTTGCGTATATTGAAAGGATCAGCTTTATTATTATTGTTACAGTCATGTACATTTTTTTATTTTTAAGATATCGAAAGAAAAAGTTTTTGATTTTTAGACGCAAAAATTATACATTCCACAAAAAAAAAAAACTTAACTATATTCATGTCAGACACATTAATGTAGTTAAGTTTTTAATGGTATTTTGTAGTTTTATATAATATATTTTGGGAATTATTAAAATGTATGTGCATATTTCTATATATTTCTATATAGCTATGTATTATAATATATTGATTTTTATTACTTAAGTGTTTTTCAATATATTTAGGATACATTTTTATCAATTTTATGTCGTTACGTGAACATTTTTTTTCCCTCCGTGTTATTTCTTAATGAACCTGCCACATTTTTCTCACCATACTCCAGGTTGGCTGATAGAGAATGTCTGATAGCAATATTTCCGTCTATAGCAATGCTTTTTTAGGTATTTACAATAAATGGTAAATAAAATAAATAAATAAATAAAACATGTCAAATACTTGGAATGGTATTAATCACGTACATTTTACAATCCAATAAAAGAACATAAAGACGAACAACTTTAGTAGTAGATGAAATCCTTAAAGGCTTTCTCAATATCATTTAAGGCTTTGTTAGAGCTCCATATGTCCGGTTAGGGAAATAGGTGAGAAACGGTTTGTACTCAAAGTGATTTATATACTTGCCAGGTTATTTCTATCGGATGTGATCGCTGGAGAGTGGATTGCGCCACCTTTCAAATAAATTGTCTTGAGACCGTCGCGAGTAAACAACCTCTATGCAGATACGAAGTTAACTCTCATTTCCTTGAGGGCCAGCCGCCCAGAGTGATCTTCAAATTCGTTTTCAGGCACATGCAAAAATAAATTCCTTTTTGTTTGAATGTGAATGTTAGAAGTTTTAAATGTTAGAGTTATGATTAATTCATAAGTTATATATTACCTGTATCTTTACTTATATTGTAAATGGAAAAGTTTCTGTTTAATTGTTTTTTATAGTGTATTTTAAATATATTTTGTCTATCTATCTGTGATTTTGTTGTTAAACAGTGAAAAAAATTGCACTGTGTATGATAAAATTTGGCATGGTAACATTCCATATCCTTGAATAGATACATAATAAGAAATATTAAACTCGGGTGATATTATAGGTAACTAATAAAATATTTCGTTATTATTTAATATGTGAAATCCAAGAGCGTTCCGTCATATCGCGAGTTATGTAATAAATAAAGAAGCTTCTGACGTTGAACTTTATCGATTAGAAGGTGGCTTCACCTCGTTCATGGATACAGCAATCTGAACTGAACAAGTTGATTAATTACTGGACAGCGGATTCGCATCACAAAGTTTGATCATCGACGGACTAGACGGTGCGGAGGCAAATTGCGTGATCGAAATAAGGATGGCGACTAGCTCAAGGCTTTATATCTATATAATAATAATAAAAAGCCGAAGAATTTGTTTGTTTGTTCGATTGAATGCGGTAATCTATGGAATACCTGTCCGAATGGAAAATTCTTTAAGTGTTATAGCCCATTTATAGAGCCTTTAGGATATATAATATTACCCTATAGCCCATAAGAGCGGAGGATTTATGAAAAAATTTACGCCGATGAAACTCCAGAGAGCAGCTTGAAATATAGACTCTAAACTAAATATGTAATATATTCAACTTTGGCAGGTCCTTTTATGTGTCTTAGTGCCGAATGCAATGAACATTTTACTTTTTGTAAAATTTTAATGTTGCCTATCTTCTACTTAAATATTATTTTTGATAACAGTATTAAAGTAATATTAAATTTACCTAATATTTAAGAGATAACTGAATTATCAAATATTTGGACTGATTGTATAATATTTGAATTCATTATGCTCTTTTATCAGTCATCTCAATCAGACTATGTGTTTTTGTGTGTTTGCGGATTTTTCCGCAAGTTATGAACCGATTTTCAAAATATTTATTTTTTTGATAGGAAATAGTTGTAAGTTTCATATATATAGTATTCAATTGTCATGAAAATTGGTCCAGTAGTTTCTTTTTAAATAACTGAAAAATTTGTTTCAAGAACTTTCGCTTCTAAGACATGAGAAGTTTGTTTCGCTATTTTCCGTAGAAAGTGATTTTTACCTATTATTAATAACCTTTGCTTTGATGTGTTGGCAATGGAGAATGCATTGCGCACTATAACTAATATTTCATAATAACGCTTGATGCAAACTCAAGGGTTTCATTAGAATAATGAGCGAACTTCGATTTATCAATATCAGCTTACATTATTCAAGTGGCAGCGCTGGCGAAGTAATTATGTGAGATTTCACTATAAAAATGCATAATGGAGGGCGTAACGTTAATTTGAAATTCCCTCGTTTAGCTCCTTTAGTATTTTTCTACGAATATTCAGCAGCCCTGGACTGAAATTCAGTTCACGGTGGCATCACGACGTTGCTACGTGATGAATCGACGACAATTTGCAGCAGCAAGCAACGAGCTCTCGCCTAAGAATTGTATTAAAATAAGTCTACTGATATTCATATAAAAAAATTCATAGGAACTTTCTGATTTGAATATCTCTACTAATTTATAGAGCGAGTGAAGTAAAATACGCTCAGTCAGGCAATGGTCGATTGCCTAACTTGATTGGACCTATTTTCGTCGTGCTCTTTCAATTAAAACTTTAACATTTGTTTTTACTTCGTTGCGAAATGTCACGGCTTTAAATGACATTTGTAAAATAAATAGCCTATTTTCGATTGCTCTCGCAATTAAAAGTGAAAATAAAGTACTACGTACTGTACTTGTTAAGCAACGTGCGATCTTATTTTATGAAAATTGTATTATTATTTGACAGTTCATTTAAAATAGAAAAACTTTAAAATATTTTATAACATTCGTTCTATGGTATCTACGGAATGAGTAACATTGTTAAAAAGTTTTATCACAATTTTGTTGTGTACATTTTAAATCTCGAACATTATAATGATTAAAAAGATTGTAGACTTAAAACATGTAACGTTTATTAATAAATGCTTTTTTGTTACAGGAATATGAATTTTATATGAGTGAATTCCTTTTCTGTGTATTCTATTCTATATCTATATATCTATTATGAATTCGATATACAGATAAGAACACGTATAAGGGGTGTTTTAGGAACACTTTTGTTACGTCATCAGCCTGTGGAGCTGTTGACAATAAAAACAATTTGCCCGACGTCACTAACGTTGAATTGGCGTGGCCGTAAACAATGATGGTGCCAAATACTGCCTCGTACTGAACAATTATGTAACATGGCCTGTTAGCTTGTAACATTAGAATTCGGTAAGTTTTAATAGAAATGGTCCACTTGGGAAGTATGTGTATTCTTATCCAATCATTATAACTTCGGTAAAGTCATTATTCAATCAATATTTGCTAAACTTCTTGTTATCATAATGAAAAAATATATTGATTTTTAACACCTAATACAAAAATAGAGGTGTATAATGCCTTCCTTTTATTTAGTTATTTTAGTTTTACTTTCTTATCTGCTTATCGGTGTATCTGTCTGAGATCATCATAGCACCAATGGATTAATTGATTTTCATACAGATTTTTATGGAAAGGAAGACAAACGAGCAGACGGTGCAATTGATAGCATGTGATCCTGTCGCCCATACACACACGCAACAACCGGAGAATCGCGAGCGCCTAGTCAATCTGGGAAATTGGATAGAATAGGTTTATTGGATTGGATGGGAAAAAAAGGTAGTCATGGCCATCCGGCATCCCCAAAAGTCATGCATTCTTTATTTTATGCCGACTTTATAGAGGGCGGTGATATTTCCCCGGGCGAGCGCTACCGTAGAAGAGCAGCAAAAGCTGTTATGCTCTATCACCTGGAAAGATATCTGAAAGGTGACTACTATCGACAGTGTTCATCTATTATAGCATTATAAGAGGAAAGATTATGTATTTGGATGTTTGTTGCCCTATCACATTGAAACGGAACAATGAATTTTAATGAAACTTGGAATATAATCATATTAGGAGGATAGATTTTAAACAAACAAAAAAAAGCATTACAAAGGTGAAACCACGGGATTTGTACAGTTATCATATAGTAGTTCTGATTTATTATTATTAACCATAAGATCTGTTTAACAGTTTGGATATCATCAGGTCTTTTCAATAATCGTTTAAATGAATGTTCGCGCATTAAAGTTTCTTAATAAAACATTATTTGCATGCATTTATCTTTTTTATATTACGCCTTATTTTTATGCCACTATCATTATTATTCCAAAAGTGACTACATTAGGATAAGTATTGTAATGTAGTGACTTTTGTAAAAAGGCAGAGGTTCATGTATTCTATTGACGTTTGTGGTATGCTATTATGTAACTTACGGGTGTAAAGGCACACAAAAGACCGCGTAGAAGAGATCTTTGATAAAAGCATCAAGAAAACGGATGGCGGCTGCAAATCTTTTACGTAAAGAAGGCTTTATGCAATAAATACAACGGATTTTTATGAGAGAAACCGTTATCTATATCAATTATTACTTAAATATATGTTGTCTTTTTTGTCACCATTGTTTTAAACATCGAATTTTATTACATTTTTGAGTCAACCTAGGTCATTGTAGATACTCTAAATGTGCGTTTTTGTTCTGCTTAGAAGTTGTTTATGTTATTTATTCATACAAAATAACTTATTAAGCAAGATATTGTCAATTTAATTTACAGTATCGTTAAATAAGTTACTAATCGCAAGCCATCGAGGGGACTAATAGTGCTACACAGTTTTCCCAAAATTAATATTTAAATCATGCTGAGGCACGTTATGTACAAAATATATAATTTTATCTTATGCATAAGATAATAAATATTTAGTTATTATAATTATTAAGGTTTTAATTAACGTCTATGTGCACTGGCGTAATATGAAGGAAGCTACACACATACGTTATAGCAAGTCGACTACGCCGTAGCACGTGATAGCTGGTATCTACTAAGCTGCGTAGGCCTGTTGGCATCGGCTACGAATGCTCGAGTTGCCAGAAGGATAAGCCTGCTGTTACGTATAGGCATAAAGTATGGGGACATTCGCATCTTGGGTTATTGGTGAGACATCGAATGCCATGCCTTGTTTACAACGTGCAGTTAGTTCTATCTTGGTAAAAGATATTCAATCTTGAAATGGTAAGCGTTATTAACCTCTTCCAAAAATCATACATAAAACTACTATGGGATTAATTGTGCATTCAGAAATAAATGCGCATAAAAATATATTTACTTAGTCAAATTTGATTTATACCACTATATATAGTTATATAGAATAACAAACAAATAAATTTATTGGATAAATGCATTTATGTCATCATATTTTTTATGGAAAGGAAGACAAACGAGCAGATAGTTCAACTGATGATAAGCGATCTCTTCACCCGTAGACACGCGTAACATCGGGAGAGTCACGAGTGCGTTGTCAACTTGGCTAATAGACAGAATAGGTTTATTGGATAGGATGGGGTCAGAATAAAGGATTTTCAGGAGAAAGAAGTGAGCATAAAATAAATTTTACAAAAAGGGTCATACATTTAACATATTAGACATACATGATGAGGACTTGTTACATGGTAAATATCTGATAACTGAAGTGTACGGTGCAATTTAGCTAATTAAAACCATGGTAGTTATAGTTACCATTTCATCTCAATGATTAGGCTAACAGAAGCTAAATAACAGACATTAAAATTTGTTACTTTTAAAAGACCCGTGAATTCACGGCTCTTTTAAAATTTACAGTGTGTAGCCAAAGCAATTTAGCTAAACATGAAGGGATTTGAATAATATAAATGTGATCTATAACTGTGACGAGTCTTCTATTATGTTCAAGTTATTTTGAAGCAGGAAACTATCTAACTTTACAATATCTTAACGTTTAACTTAGATGCTGTTGGAGGATTCAATGCGAGAGACTGGATGATTATCGCATGCTTTGATATTGCAATTTAGTGTGTCCAGGTGTAACACGCAGATAAAGGCTAAACAATTGTATATTGTCCCATGATTATAAGCTTTATGCGGTGTGAATCGATATGTTAATGGACTAACTGATATATAGTTATCATCCGAGTCATAACTTATTATGATAATAACTATATTTTTAAAAAAAAGCTGGTAGGCAAAGTAGTTAATCATATATGGCAGTTGATATAAAGATCTAACTTCATTTACTTGTGAGGTATTATTTTTAAC
>JAOCPS010000005.1:820048-839853 GCA_025505425.1 Graphium colonna | reverse complement strand
AAGTATGATGGACTTTCAGGAATGCCGGATGACCATGTCTACACTTTAAATTTCTCCAAATCCTTACTCCCGACCCATCCTATCCAACAAACCTATTGTATCCAATTTCCCAGGTTGACAACGCACTCGCAACTCTCCGGAAGTTAAGTGTGTCCTTTGGTGACGAGATCACTTACCATCAGGTGATATAATCTGCACGTTTGTCTTCCTTTCCATAAAAAAATGGGCTCCATGTTTTTTATGGTTGATTTTTCTAAATAAAGCAATATGATTTTAAGAGGAAATTTGTAATGTTACTCTATAATCAAAATTATGAGTACGATCGCCCCATGCGATAGTCAATAAATACGGATCAGAAAACATGTCGAAACATGATGGATGGTAAAAGCTTTGATATGATGAAAGATGTAGCTATCAGAAATATCTGCGAATAGTCGCAGGGATCATCAATTTTCGTTTAAAAAATTTATAACTTAAACCTTATATCGTCGAAATTCATATTTTATTAACAAAAGGAAGTCTTATCCTATAATTGTACTATTTATTATTACTCTTTGAAAACTTTTAAATTTGTCTTCCGCTAAAATGTTTGCGTATAACTTTAAATATAAATTACACAAAAATTTGCGAAAAATGAACTTTTCTGGCATAATTTTAACAGTTATTTTGATTTAAAACCGAAACTGCGAAGCTAATCTTTCAAAATATTAAAAATCGGTCTTCCTTCTTTCATTTAGTTATACGTTAACAATTTGCGGCGAAATTGAGGCACATGCAAAAATAGAAACTACGCGCAATCTCCTTTTTCGCTGTCGGTGAAAACCAACATTTGCTAGGGTAACTCGTGCTGGATATTGCGCTGGAGAGGTCTAGATCAAACGGTTTAATTGGTTGACATTTCAGCATCGGGCCCATATTGGTCGTTATCAGCGCCGCCCCCCGGTTTTACGTGAAACCCGATAGGGGGCGACGCCGGCGCGCGACTACTCGCGTAATGGCCGACCCCGCTTTTATTACTGGCCTGTAGTAAACAGATCATTCCGGTTTGTGGTGGTATAAAAACGAAATTAACTCTGACCGGTGAATGTCCAGATATCCAGTGCTCTTCGCCATTAACATAAAGCCGTGTGTCGCGCACATTCCGATGTTTAAGGCGATGTCTCTCCTATGTCGTTACTTGACGTTATCGCTGTGGAGCAAGTAGGTTTCTATCAGTTCAATTTTTTATGGAAAGGAAGAAAAACGACAAGACTGTTCACTTGATGGTAAGCTATCTCGTCGCCTATAGACACACGCAGCATCCGGAGTGTTTCGAGTGCGTTCTCAACTTCGGAAATTGGATAGAATAAGTTTATTGCATAGGATGGTGTCGGAATTAATGATTTGAAGTGGATAGGAGTGGGGAAAGTAAAGGGTAGACATGATAATCAGGCATCCCCAAAAGTCATGCATACTTCATTTCATGCCGACTTTGTAATGAACGATGGTACGTCTCTGGGCGAGCGTGGCCGTAGTCAAGAAAAATATGTGAAAAGGTGTTATGCTCTACCATATTGCACCGTAGACTGGAAATAAGCACAAGAGCCAAGTTAATGAAACAAAAGAAGTAATAAAATAATTATGTTCCATCATCAATTTTTGTAGAAAATTTTAAAATTGGTGTAAACCGTATTCGATTTTAAGGATATTATTATATTAATTTCCGCCCAAGGAATTGCAGTATGATCGATTGCAAATTTTTTGAGAATAAAATAGAAGATTTTTTCCACCGTCTCAAAAAAATACAAACTTTCAAATAAAGAAAGAATTTCGAATATCATTTCACAATTGGTAGAGAAATCGGTAAACATACATAAAAAGAAAGATTAAAAAATATCTTTTTTTAATCGGTTAATAAGCTTTAATTTTGATATTACAAACGTACACTTCAAGTTTATTTATATGTATAGATATTGTTAGTATCTTAACAACTATTTATGGATAACAAAAGCGTGCTAAAATATTCTTTATATCGTGTCATTTAATTTCAAACGGTAGGTAGACGTGTAAAATACACCGCGGCACTCCCGCACGTCGAGTGTACATAACTCAGCCAAATGGAGCGAGTCCCGCCGCGATCGGATATTGTGTTAATAGAATTACTCCAATCAGAATATTAATTCCGCAACGCGGCTCATATTTACATTTGAATCGGTGGATTCATTTGTTGAAATTGAGATGACGTTTATTGGGCGTTTTAATATGCATCGCGAGGCCTCCATGTAAACCAGCTTTGTTAGTTGAAACATCAATCAAATTTTTGACTGTTCGACATAGTGTTGCTAGTTGTTATAAATGATATCCCGGGTTTCGTTTGCATTAAGGGAGTATAAACCATGTGGTGTCAGCCCCCGTAGTATCACCACACTCTCTAACCATCATACATAGGGTATAAATACGATAAATCTTACGTTACGGACGTTTTTTGCCGGCTAGGGTACCTCCGTAACGCTTCCTAAGGAACTTCGTTCCAAAATTTGATATAGCGCTCTAGTTACCATAATTATTAACAAACTTCAAAAAGGGACGAAGTTCTCAATTAATGTTTATATTATTTATGTATGTTCACGCGTATCTCCGTTTATGAACCGATTCTTCGATTCTTCCAAAAAGTCTTTTACATCTGAGAGAGTATATTTTCGAAATGGTACTATGAAATTTTCTGAAAAAACGGTTCAGTACTTTGATTTTTAAATCAAGACCACAGAAAAACATATCCCCGAAAGGACACTTTTTAGGCATTTTAAGTCGGTTTTTAAAAATTTTCTGTGAAAATAATCTCGTGAAATAATAGTGAAAAATCGAAAATAATAGTGATAAATCGAAGTAATTGAAAATATATGTGAATTGCGAATTATCCAGTGTACCGTAGAGCGCGCGTGCCGTTCCTGACCGGGTCGGGATTAAGTCCTGGTTCTGCGTTTGTACTGGTATACTATCGGTGTCGCATAACCCTATGTTGTTGGCTCTGATATTACGTTTCAGGGTACGTTGGAGAGGGAAAAGAGTTCTCTTTATTAGCACTAACACCGCAGAAACTGCTACTGGCATTTAAAAACAGATAGCAATAAAAAGTAATGAACAAAAGGACGAGTGTTCGTCGACTTTCTTCGAGACAATTGAGTACATGCGGAGGGACGATAGAGGGCTTAGTACGGACGAAATGAGGCGGGGTCATTGCCCCCAGTGTCACTGGACTTAACATTTGCTCTGATGTACCAATATATCGTTGCATAAGTTGAGTAGATTTATCAGCTAATGTACAAGTAAATTATAATATTCATTGCAGAAAACTTTCTGTGTAAACTATCAATTAAATTAGAGATAAAACGACTCTAATTAGAAAATGCTTGTAATATAAAACTGTAGAAGAACATAATTGTTTTGTGAGAAATTGGACAAATGACTGCTGACATTGAAGAAAGAAATTTTGGCTTTGATTTAAAATTTGATTTTGGCGAAATGAAAATTTCTGTATAACTTTATATTTGTCAGATATCTTGTTAAGTTTTCTAGTATTGCGTGCACACCGGTAGATTGCTGCCATATTGGCTTTAGTAGTGAGGAGCGTGTACTGAAGCACTTTGCAACTGCACCGTCAACAGCTGGCCCGCTTTATTTGATTTTCAAGTAAAGCATCATACTTTATGTCGGTACCAAATTGAAGAGAGCGGGGTTACGTTTCAGTTTTCATTCCTTCATGCAAATCGTACACCGTAAAAATATTACACTTTATTTTCTTTTCGAATAAACAGATTAAAGTTTGCATAGAAATTTATTTTGTAAAGTTCTAAAAATTTTATGAATTCTCTTATATAGGGGTACTTTTTCATAACTGTATCTATAAGTATTTCTAACGTGAAGAAGTATTTGAGCAGAGGTCATTACCCTCTAGTGAAATTAGGTTTTATCTGACTAGTTTATACTGTGAGTACACTAATACTAGTGTCCCTTAATGGTCGGTCAGGCAATTTAGGGTTACGTCCACACTAAACCTTTGGACGCGGTCCGCGATTGCGTCAATCCACGGATAGATGGCGCTAGGGTCGGTCGGCAAACAAGCGTGCGAACCGCCCATCTGAAGCCCATATTAGCCCTGTTTCCTGTCGATATACTTTTATCGTATGCGGACGTATTTATTAATATGTAGCGCGTTTTATTAAAGAGTTTTTTTTAACAATTTTAGCACTGTCATCGCGCTAGTAGTCGTTGATTGATTAACTAGTTTATTGTGCGCTATCTATTATTGTTTTATGAAAAGTTTATACTGAATACAAAGAATACAATGCGGTGACAAGGTTTTCGCTAGTTTTCACCGTTACAAAGGCTTGTTTGTCCAAACACACTTAGAACCAATTAAGGTGGAAGTTATTTCTATAAAGAGACTACTTAAGATAGCTACGTCTATATACAGGGTGACTTGAGAGTCACCTACAATATTCAAGGACGTCTATGAAAGGATCATATATGAAGAATAAAATTATTATTAAAAAATAATATTGATTTACCACTGAATAAACATAACGTAAGGTTAAAAAAATTATTACGCAATTCATGTTCGCCCTAGCGGACACGGTGTGGCAGGAGAGGCGGGGAGGTCCATGACCTGCGGCGTGGTCGTTTATTTATTGGAAAATTTGGGCTAAAACTATGCGTCTAATTTTATTACATAAATGGAATGGCAATGGAGTACCTCTCATTTAATATTGTTGGTGAATCACCAATCAGTATAGTGTTTCTAAAATTATACATAGATATGTATTTATTTTTTTACTTATTTGCTTTGCTGTATAAAGTGACAACATAGAACAACTCTTCATTCATGAGAAACAATTAACTATAACGTGAAATTTAGGAGCTGAAACGTATAATGTGATTTTTTCTTTCTTTTCAGGGAGAAAAAATATAAATACGAACATATTTTGCCTGTTTGTCTGAATTTTTATTGTGCATTTACCTAGACGAAATCGTTGCTTACTGTACCTAGTAGTAATCGGGTTTCTACAAAAATATAGGAGTCTCAACTTTGATTTTGTACGTGAATTTTTTAGCGTGTCGACGGCGAAATACATAAATCGTTTGAGAATTTTTATTAAGTTTCGTTTCTGTATAAATCACATGCAAAGCGTTTGTGTCGCGATAAGCTGCATGCGAGCATCCGTGGTCCTCGATCGGGCATTTATCAATGTTGGGTACAAAGTTCAAATACAATGACATACCCGGATCCATGAGTGACATTTTTTTGTCGCGTGATCGATTTTGTTCGATTTTGAGTAAGGTATTCTGTGTAATTTTAGTTTATCGGGTAGGTATCTATCAACGGGAAGTAATAGACATAATGTGATTTCAATAAAAAGCCTTACTTTTTAACTTATGCAAGTATGGAACAAAAGTGATCGTAAAGAAATATTAAATTAATAGTATTGAAATAAAAATAATAAGTAATAATATTATTTATTATCTTTATATTATTAATATTATTACTTGTGTTTGGACTGATGTTGATAAATTTTTTTGTGTGTGTTCAAGGGGATTCAAGAAGAGTTCGGGTTCACAGTTTGATCCAAAAAAAGTATAAATTTTCGAATTAAAGACCTGTGTACAAGACAACGTTTGTCGGGTCCACTAGTATAATATATTTACTTAAATATACAGAGCAGACAAATAACAAATATATACTTATAGAAATATTTAATACAAAAATTATATTACTATACGCTTAGGCAAACAGTTACAAATACGCATGAATATTTCTATAAAATTTGTCTATAGTATCTAATAAATAAACTGTATGAGAGATATTTATATTAGTTCCAATAAAATTTATTATAGTGGAACTAAAATATAAGAAAAAAAAGCCAGTTTTAGTAAAGAATATTCACGATCCTTAAAATGTTTAAATTTAATTATATACATCCTATTCTTAGTATTCATGGTTACATATAGTTCTAACATTAAAAAAATAAATGAGTTAAAAAACGAAAGTATTATTTGAGTGAAGTTACCAAATATAACTTCACAAATAATATTTTAGCATTTAGTTAGTATTTTACAATATTTCTGAGCTTTGAGTAGATATGTACTTTAATTATTGGCGTAAAGTGCAGATTTCATCAATTATTTATCATTTCAATTGTAACGCCATCTATTGTTGTAGTTGCATTATTTTTACAATACTTATCAAATTATATTGCAACAGTTTAAAGTACTAAGAGAATTCACGTTATAATTTTGATTAAACTTTTATCATTACATATACATTGATTAATGTTAATAAAAAACATTATTTTGGTTATGCTATTATTAGCTGATTAATTCAAGATTTTGTTTGTTGTTTTTGTTAAAATTGTCTTTATATGATTGAGGAATATTCTTAATCGAACGAAAAAACATCATCAGAATATTGATAAAACGTGACGTGGACTTATTTCGAAATCACCAGTATATATGTGAATTTAAATATATAGTACAGTGTTTCAATTCCAATAATATTTGCCTCGGTATGATTTAAAGTAAATAAATAATGAATATACATATACATCCACGATTTAATCTTAATCGTATCTTTTCTCAAACTGTGTATACGATGATAAAACGTTGGAGCAAGAAGTAAGTGTTATTTTTCAAATTGCGGCGTCGCGTAGAACTGATGGAGATACATGGTGCTGTGGCATCGTTTATCACCACAACCCCTGCTCCTGTATAGGGATTTCTCAGGGCTTTTTAAACTTCATTATATCTATTAAGCGCGGGGCGAGATTAAATTTCGTTCCAATCCTTTTGTTGTCTGTTGAGCATTTTTCATTATTACGCGGGATGCTGTGAAATTTTTCATCTAACGAACGCCCATTTATTTGCGGACAATACTTCGCTCTTATAACGATATTTATTTGTTTCAGATATTTACGGGGAAAATGTATTTCGAGAGAAAAATTGAGTAATTCCATAATAACACGTTTCACAAAAATCATAAAACAGTTCGGCAGTAATCGTTATAAAGGAAGATAACATGAATTCGAGGATTTTTTATAAATTTGATTAAAGTCGTAAATGTGTGTGCACATACATGCTTATTAGTCGTAGCATATTCTATCTTGAATGTTGACTTTACATGCAAAGATTTACATATAGCGTTATAAAATATAATGCAACCGTTGGCTTGAGAATTTTATTATAATTATGCTAACGTTTATTTATAATTATAATATTTATTGATTTACGTGAGTAGTAACTCTTTTGGATATTATAAAATTATGTAACATTTTTGTGGCATTTTGTACTAGATACCCAGCATATTGACAGATGCAGTTTATGACATATTAATCTACCCTTTGCCTCATTTTAATATTTTGTATCTATGTTTTAAAATTGATAAATAGGATATACCAGTGAGGTTAGTCACAGATTTTTTTTTAATCAGTCACCAAGGCATGTCTCGTTATATTTGTTATACAATGCCCACCGTCAAATAGGTTTTATTAAATAAAACTGCTCGAAATTAGTAAAGGTCAGTACAAGTCTGAGTTTGTTTGTCACACAGAGTTGTAATATACGTATATACATATGTAAGTATATATATTAATGAAACACTTACGTGAAAATCGATATAACGCCTCGCCGATTGCGAAACTAACGCTGATGACAGTTGTTTTGTTTTATTCTCGTTGGCTGAGAGCGATAAGGCCGCCATTATTGCGCGCACTTAGCGGAAATTGACTTTTAGTTCGTCAGTTGTCGATAGGTTGTTATAGAATATCGTTTGGTGTTACACGATTAGACCCGGTACACACTATATACGCAGGTCGAACCATGAACGACATTATGGTATGAACCGAGGTGGTAGAGCATAACATCTTTTCACAGCCGCACTCGTCCGGGAAAGGTCCATCGCTCTTTACAAAGTCGGCGTAGAATAAAGTTTGTGTGACTTTTAGGGTAGCCGGAGGGCCATTTTTTTCCTTTCCGTTTCCCACTCCTTTCCATTCCAAATCCTTAATCCCGACCCTATTCTATCCAATAAACCTATTCGATACAATTTCCCAGTACGGTACCCGGTAGAACAACTCACTCACGAGTCTCCGGATGTTGTGTGTGTCTGTGAGCGACGGGCTCGCTTTCAGATGAACCGTTTGTTCGTTTGTCGTCCTTCCATAAAAACATATAAATGCAATTTTGGATACCGATGATGACACGCGACTGATGACTTCTATTACCAGGATAAAAAGAAATGTGGGTAATTAAATGACTATTCGAAAGAGCAACATTCATATTTCTACGTTACTATAAATATATTTACGGTCTGTTTTTATAAAGATTTAGATGCAGAAAATGTTATAAATTTTTGTACGGTTATGCTATCAGCAATAGGGCGAGGTATTTGTAATGATTATAAGAATGCTTGTGTGATTATTTTTTTAAATTTAGAAGCCGAATTATATCCATTTTTGTTACTTTATAGTCTGTATGAGGGAAAATGAATCAAGTCACTTTTTTTGACTTCAAAATGTCATTAAGTTGTAAGAAAATAATAAAATACACTTATTCCAAAAATTGCAATGGACACACACAGTTCACAATAAATACAATCCGAAAATCCACAGTTCTTTTATAACACTATCAAATTTAATCAATTTATTATGTCAGTCAGTTTGTAACATATTAACGCCAATGAATTGTAACGGCATTACGGTTGGTGCGGTTTTGAATTAATATTTTGAATGTTGCGAGTTTCTGGATAGTGAAATTATTATTCTGTGGAAAACCGTCACCGCGAAATGGCCGTATTAATCAATATTATTAAATTAGTATCTGTAGTAATTTGGGTGTTTAATTTTGACAGGTAAAACAATTGAAATGGACACGACCGTCTGTTATGACGGTTTTTAGTAATGAATAGCGTAATTTGGGTTAACGTGAATTTAAATTGCATCAGAAGGATATTAGAAACATGCATATTGATACCTTAATTCGCAAAACACCTTACTCCATTTGAGTATTTTTTCAGGGTAAACATTAAATAATTTAAATATGTTTCAAACTAAATACAAAAAAGAACCATATTTACCGCGTAGGTTTTCGAATTTATTCAAAGTATTTTGATAACATTACATTTAAATTTTATTAAATAATGTCTTTGCCACGTTAGTAACAACAGTGGAGTTAGCTGGTTTGCCAATTAAATTATCGATATGCATATTTTTATGATTGTAAGTGATTATAGTATAGGTGAAATGTTCGTTACAGGAGATCAAAACTGTTATTTGGGACCCTCATATTTAGAACTAATAGAACGAACGTTATCACGTATAATTTTATTTTATTTCCTGACTTTGCAGACCTTTTTCAGCAGTAACTATAGGACAGGCTGTGATGTTATTTGTTTTCTTGTAAAATTATTACGAGCTACAGTCACTTGGCGGTTCTCATACAGCAAGGGAAATAAAACTAGTAAGGGATCCTAGTATATCATAATACATAGATTATAATCATAATTAAGGTGTAAGGATAAGCTCCTAAAAAGCTTGTTAAGCTGTTTTTTTATGTAAAGTAATACAACTGAGCAGAAGTGATCCCGTTGACCATAGACACACGCAACACCCGGAGAGTGGCGTGTGCGTTGTCAACCTGGGAAATTGGATAGAATAGGTTTAGTGGACAGGATAGGTTCGGGATTAAGGATTCGAAGGGGTAAGTAGTGGGAAAAAAGGTAGGGCGACTATCCGGTAACCCCAAAACATGCATACTTTATTTTATGCCGATTTTACCTTTTATCACGTGATGCTATAGGAGAAGAAACATTTGTGTCTTATACAGAAATTATTTTATACGCGATTTTCTGTATTTCCAAAGAGTTTTGTGCATGAATTGAAAGTGTTACGAGTTATTGCTGTTCTTTGATCCCTAAAGAACTCGGTCCCGCAGCGACTGTGGTACCAAGTTCTACGCCGTAGGCGCCAACTGCTACGAGCACAAGTTTCCGTTTCGTTCAGTTTTATTTCAACACCCAATTTATACGCGAACTGCATTCAGGCACCGATGAATGGATTACGATGTTTCTCTGTTCGCTATTGATGCAAACTTTTTGGTAAAATCTTTTAGTTTTTGTTACTTATGCTTTAGTTTGGGCAATATGAATTTTATTTATTACAGGTTTAGCATCGGATATTGAGCAAAACTAACTATCCGCTTTGAATAATCTTAAAATCAATTAGGTATATTTATATCTTTGGATTACTATACCTTATACGAGTAAGTTCACATTGAATTTTTTTTAAGTAAAAATATCTTGCGTCTTACCCCACTATTTGTGTATGGAGTAAGTAAATATATATTAAAGTACATAAAATATAGTGTTGCAAGTAAATATACAATTAATTCATTTAATTAAAGTTTTAGTAAGATTTTGCAAAGATATTAGACGATTTAACTTTTAATGTTTGAAAATAAATGGAAATATGAACGAGTCTATTTCATAATTTCCAGTAAAATAAGCGTAATCGTAAAACATAAAGTGTAAAGACGCAATATTGGACCGAGCGTAAAACTCGCTTCATGTCCGAAAAGCTCTTAAAAGTAGTATCAATCCAATTTCCCTATTTGTGTTCGGAGTGTCACCGCATAAAATAAAAATGCCTACATAACGACCACCCTCGGCAAGGGGACGTTATAAAAAATTGTTAATGCCCGCATTTTTTAAAATGACGATTGAGTGCATTAAAGCATAATGCTCTATGCGTGGAAAGTGTTCATAATGAAGCTTTCATCGATAATAATACATGATTATTAAATTATTCTGAAAAGATATTATAGAAGTTAACAATAATGAAGATGCTATTGGGGTGATTTGGTTTTTAAACAATTTTAACCGACATCAAAAAAGGATGAAGGGTTTCAATTTGAATCTTTTTTTTATGTATGTACGCGACTATCTTGTAGGGATTCTTTCGGTATGGTTCCATAAAATTTTTAGGGAGCCGTTTTTCCCAGTAGATTTTCTTTTAAATCAAAATAACAAAATTGATTTTATGTATTTTTGCACGTATCCCCGTTATTGATGAATTAATTTAAAAAAATATTTTTGGATATGATAGAACATTTTTTGTAGATAGTCCCATAAAGCTTTCAAAAAATACGGTTCATTAGATTGTTTTTTAAATAAAAGTAACAAAATTTAGGAATGTTCGCACATATCTGTAACTTATGTTTTTTTATCTGACGGGGTACACTTCCACAATGGTCCTACAACTTTTTTTTTAATAAAAATCGGATATGTAGTCTGATTTTAAAATCAAATAAAGACAGGATTTGTATCGAAAGTACACCTTTAAGGCGTTTGAAGCCGGTTTCTGTAATTATCTGTGAAAATCAATTTGTAGAATATCGACTCTTTGTTACAACAATGGATTTTATTGAGACTTATCTGTGGTGTACGAAAGGCTATATCTTATACTTAAAATATTTACAAAAATTATTTTGTGCCTTTGTTTAAGTCTGGCCATAGTGTGTACTGTGGATAGACCACAATATTTCTTTTTTTAAATTGAGCCCTCGAGTACAATAAACGTTAATCCAGTATGTCATTTCATATATTACCCACAAACATACAGAAAACAAACAAATTCTACCACTTTATTATATTGCACAATGTCCATCGTAAAGAAATGAGAACCGCTTAAACAATAAAATCATCATGATATTCTAACGACCGTACAAATAAATGGAATTTAAGCTCTAGCGACTCAGTTGGACTTCGAATTCAATTTAAAATAAGCTTCAATTTTTAAAGTTTCATTTTAATCTTGATGACGGGTTTATTCCTTTGTTTTGTGTCTCCGGGCGGATTATAGCATGATATTGTTTGCGCTGGTACATTCATTATCTTCATTTGTTAATGTCATTTTTTGCAAATAAAATTTTATCGATAGCTACACTGTAAAGTTTTTAAGGTTTGTTTTTATAATATAAAAGAAAACTTTATAGTTTTGTTAGGAGTACAGAAAAGTAATAAGGTTGAAGAAGTCAATCTAAAATCCCGAAAAAAATATTTTATAGCGGTTTTTTATTTATATATTATATTATATATTTACTATAAATTTTTATTAATTATTAAAACAAAACGTTGTCGTTTTTTGCCTTTTTTATTATTTTTGTTTTAATTTTCGATTGTAACAGGACTACAAGGAATATTAGAAAACTCATGCCACTAGTGTTTAACAGCGTGTCGGGACTTTTATTGTTTTCCACATTAACGACACACTCCTTGTTTTGTGAGACAGCTGTCTGTCATATCGCTTATAATGATCGGCCATATTGGATAAAGCAGCGCACACAAGTCGATGTTCCAAAATTAAAACGGAACGACTTTTTGTGTGCAAGTTAAAGATAAAATAAAATATGAACGAAAATAAAAATGTATATTATAGTTCGACGAAAATTGATAGCGATTTAAAAGTTCCCTTCAAATAGTTAATACCATAGTTGGTATAAATGTAACTTTACGTTTTAATTTTAAGTTAAAATAGCTTGAATCTGTTGTCTTCTTAATATATTTTATGCAAATGATCTGCCAAAAACCTTTGTCACCATTGGAGATGATATACTGTTTTTTAACCGACTTCGAAAAAGGATAAATTTTTTTATGTACGTCTGCGCATATCTCCGCCATTTATGAACCGATTTTCAAAATTATTTTTTTATCTTATAGGATGATATTCTTCCGGAATGGTCCCATAATTTTTTTAAGAAAATCAGTGCAGTAGTCGAAAGTACACTTTTGAGGCGATTGAATTCGATTTTTGTAATTTTCTATGAAAAGAAACTTGTTTATCATATATTTAAATGTTACTTAATTTTGAAAATCTGTGGAGTTTATTACAATATATTGAATAAAATAATTAAAACACTAAGCGTATTTACTGTCGAAAGATGAGTTAATAAGCGAATTTAATAAGTCGCTTAACATCGCGATTACTGAAGATAAGGCTGCTTTAAAAGGATTACGGGTTTCTGTAACAATGGCTGCGATTATCCTAGTGAATGCTTGTCTGTGCCATCAGGCAACCCAGCTGGGGATATTGTGATATGGAAACGACAACTTCTAAATTTATTATATTACTCCGTGTTAGAATTGGCGGGGAAATCGTTGACGGATCATATGAATACTAAAAAATGGCGACTGATTTGATTTAAAAATATATTACACGTGGCTTTTTTAGAAGACATGCGTGTGTAACTGCATTAGATAAACCCTCTATCTGCATGTGTAAATTAAATTAAAATTTGTGGGGCGAGATTATTCAAAAATACTTCTTAGCTGAGCGGATGATAGTCATGATTATGTATACCTTATGTTATGAAAAGGATGTCTTATTTTTGGACTCCTCTGATTTTGTTAAGTGCCGTACAAAAGTTTATGTAATAAAACAATTATAAAACATTCGCCAACAGAACGCGAGTAATTATGACTGCAACAATGCAATTTTTTATAATTTTTTTATGTATAAGTTATAAAGAATAATTTGAGTTCTCTAATCTTATAAACTACACATAAGGATAACATTTAAGCATATCTTATTTTAAATGACAGGATTGATATTATATATATTCGATTTAAATATACTACAACAATATTTTAATTCGGTTAGTCAATTTTATTCAAGGAAAAATTTAGGAGAATCTTGAAAAATATCAATATGAAATAGTGATATTGGGAAGGGAAAAGGTTGTGTATTAATTTCAAAAAGGTCCTTAATAAGGTCCCTTCTGATCCATTTGTATGCGGAATATTTTGCTACACAGTCCAATGATGCACAGGTGCGACTGGACAAAAGAAACGGGCTTCATGAGTCAGCTACGGTGTTCGGTGCCAAGATTTCCTTATTTGTGCTTGTTACAATCTTTAAATATATCTAAAGCCAGAAAAAATAAAAAAAATAGAATAAATAATAATTTTAATCTTTTATAAAGCTACGTGTGGAGTTGATAAAGATAAAATAATTTAAAATTTCCATTAAATTTTGTATATTAAAGTTTTTAACACCACAGATTATATTTTATGTGAATCATGAAAGGTGCTTTGTTAGAAAAAATATATTTTAATATATAATAACACAATCGTGCATTGTTGATGCTTCTATATCATCAAAATTCATGTACGAACAAATGCTTTGCGATATTTATTTGTTTGTATATATGTAAGTATTTTTAAGGGTTTAAAATACTTTACGTTAAAAGTATATTAAACTGAAAGCTGTATTTGCTACGTGAAACTATATAAAAATATCATGATGAAGATCCTCGGCAGATTCACCTGGCGACGACCGAGTAAAATAAAGTAATTCGACACGTTGCGGCACGTCTCGGGCATTACTTACCAACCAGCAACAATTTGTTTCTACCCGCCCTCGCGAAAACTCCACCGGGCTTTTTACTTCCTTCTCCTAATTTATTCTCCCAATAAACTTCCGCTCAGCTTTAGCGAGAGTAAAATCCACGAAAGCGTCCACATTTACATCACATTTACGATGAATTTTACGTTTAAAAATGTTTTATAGTATACAAACCGCGTCGGGCGATTTGGATTTTCCGCACGGCTTTTGTCTTAGGTGAAAAAAGGAAAGAGTGGAGCCAAGGAGTAGAAAGGCTGTACGCCGAGTGGCTCGTTCCTAACGGACTGCGACGATGGCTTCCATGCTAAATGTCATGGTGGCCATTGTTCTACCCACCCTAGCCGCCCCCGCTACCCTATGACGCTATTTACGCCCACACCCCTGGTATGGGGTAATGAAAAATGTACAAATCGACCGATCGACTCATTTTCTTGTATAAACCATAGTCGATAACGACTTCGTGGCGCTTAATCTACACTATAATACAATAAAGGCAAAGAGTTTATTTAATTCTAGAAATATCTGCCAGAATCAAAGAAATATTTTGTATTACGCTATCTAGCGTCACGCACGATCTTCAAGATCCTATCAGATGATAAGGTGGGCGAACCCGGGGGAGTAGCTAGTGTAGAAAATTAATGAAAAAGTTCTCATTAATTTACGTTCATAAAAGGCAATTATCTTTAATGTCGTCTTAAGTAAATTATGACGATGTATAGTGAATTTAGTAAGTTGGAGTGAAGGCGAAGGGGGGGAGGGGTGGACCTTAACTTAATATGGCGGGGGCATCAGGGCAATTTGTTCGAGACGAACCTACGGCTTGCCTAAGTGTTGGGATAATAGGGATGTGCTTTTTTACACATTATAATTTCTATGGTTTTCTTTCTATTTAATTCCTTTTAATTTTAGAAGCAAGACTGTATAAACTCATACATAATTAAAATATTAGTACAAAATGAGCTTTTGTTTGCTCATTTGCCATACTTTCACTTTCATGGTAGGAAAATGACGAAGAATATTATATATGTAGAAAAAGGGAAAGAAAATTAACTTGTAACAATCTTTCACCATTATAACTTGGTATTGGATGGTAAATTGTTCCCATTTAGTTCCCAACAGTTTCATGTCCTTAAAGCAGAAAACTGTATAGGGACTAGAAAAAGGAGAAAGGATCCTGGAAGTAAATGTATTAAGCGAAAAGAATAATTTAAAAAATATCTGTGTATGTATTCTAAATTAATACAGTCGATTATATAACATATACTCAACATGTAAGATAGATAACGAAAGTGTATTTATAAACCTATGTTTTTCCGTAAAAAAACGTGCCTCAGCTACGAATAAATATACTTTATTTTGCACGTAACTTTTACCGAAACAACAATTCGCAGTAGATATGTGATTATTAAACAGCAAAATGTTTTCCCCTAAAATTCCGCTCACCAAGCACCTGTCGGCGTAGCTAGTTGCTACGTCAGAGTGGTATATGTTTACGGCATACGTAACTCCGGCCCGCGACAACTTCATTAGGAAGCCATAAGTCGACGGTGCGAAGAAGCCTCGCCCGGCACTGTGTTTGCTCTTTCTCGATTCTCTAACATACGTTTATATACAAGGTAGGGAGTGTAATACGCTATAACATGAAAATCTATACTATACTAGTTAACAATAATAATATAAAATTAAAAAACCTGAGATCGAAATTTTTTTTCGAAAAAACTTAACAGAAAAAATTATATTCAATTCATGTTTGCATATGATTCTAACCCGTCGAAAGGATAAAGCGATGTTTTACTGATGCGAAGGTGTTTTTAACCGACTTCAAAAAAAGAGGAGGAGGTACATCTGGATTGAGATTCAGATGTTGCAGGCTGATTCAGGTTTTTATATGGTACGTCCGTTATTTGTGCACTTATTTTAAAAATTCTTTGTTCGACTCAAAGGATGTGTATTCAAAATGGCTCCATAAAATTTTCAGTTTCAGTCAAGAATAACGTGCATGAAGTCGGGTTTCGTAATGATCTGTGAAAATAAATTTGTATAATTTCACGATTAACAAGTTACCGGGACGTAAAAGTTACTAAAACACAAAAATAGAAGCATGTTTTGTGAATAAACTATTGATTATATTTAATTGAATTTTTGTTATCACTAGTAATGTTTTTCTCTATTAAATTTGATATGGCATCATACTCCTCATATCACTATAGATATACGAGTACTTTTGAGCTTATTTCGCTCACATATTAGTTTTGCGCCAACTCATGTGTGAATTAACCGAAGTTGACACGGTTTCGATTAAAACAACGTTCCTAGTTAATATTTCAACGTAGCTTCATTAAGAACATGGATGCGTCTTAGTATTTATTATCATAATTTCCTTGACATGTACGCATACTGAAAAGCGGAAGTGACAACCACTTTATTGAGTTATGAATAATACATTTATTGGTATATTTATACTTAATTGTTTTTATAGCCTTAAATGGTTACGTTCTAAATAATTAATTAGTTAAAATGTATGAGTTCGCAATGACATTAAGAATTCTTTTACCTATTACTTGTAATAACGTTTAATTCTTATGTTGCAAAACGTGCAAAATATCGAGTATTTAAAAATAGGGATAAAATTTAAAAAAACCTACTCAATAGTGCTATTTAACGGTTGTAGCATGGTTGTAGGTTGTAGGTTGTAGAACATTGTAGCAAACCGCGATAAAATCCGTAAAGTAGTTTAATTTAAAATGTCTGATATTCGCGTAAGTCCCAATAACAATATATGTTTTGATACAGCTACTAGCTGACCAAATAAGATAAAATAAAAAAAATTGTCCGTCTCTAAAGTAATTTCGAAAAGCATGTCTCACAAAATGCCTTGTTATGTCATCCCTCCATCTATGGGCGTATGAAAATCATAAAAAGCACTAAGGGCCCCGGTCCCCATTTGCTCAGCTATTTGCATGCTTCAAACGGCCGGACGAAGACAACGGTGCCCTTTGCGAAGATCTCTGGCCGACGACAATAAAAGTGTATTTGCGAAGAAATTTAATAAAGCGGAAGTGGACGGCTATTACGGCACGCCTTTATGGGCCCTGTATGTACACGCGAAAAGGGAAGTCCGGAAACAGACGACTGTCGTGCAGGATAATTCATTTTTATAGCTATACCTGATACTCAACATTTGATATTTACGTATAGCTTCTTATGATCGATAATATAATGGCAATATGAAAATAAATGTAAATGTACCGTACATTTGAATTATACATCTTCAAATGTGCTATAACCTTAAATTGATTGAGAATTTGAGTTTTAAACTTAGAGTCCACTCAATGTAATGAAATCGTTTAGGCTTTACTAAACGCGATAAAAAAATATTATGTTTTCGTTACATTTAGAACGTAAGACGGTGGCCGTGCATTTTTAACTGTTAATAAGGTTGATCTCACACAGTCATTGGTAAATTTGTCGAATAGCTATCGTTCTTTTTTTACCTTGAAAAAATTTAATTAATCAATAATTAATTAATAAAAATTCTTCATAGTATGTAGAATGGTTCACAACAACTAAAATATCACACAAAATAAACAAAGTTCGAACACTTAGAACAAGTCTTAAAAACAAGCTCGAATTAGCACCTTATTACTATTTATGTCTGCTTCAAAAATATATTTATATCTGGAATGTAAATTAATCATATCAACCGCAGGAACGGTTGTTTGCACAAAGCCCGTCCTATCTTCGTACTTATCAACTTGGCAGTGAGTTTAATTTAATTCGGTACCAGGAACGATAAGAATTTACGTGGGATTTTTAAATTCCGAGATTTGTTTATTTAAGCGTCCTATAAGCGGCTCGAGTCGGGATCAGGACCCTAACGAGTGCGTTGTAAGGTCTCGCTCAAAGCGGACGTTTTTGTTAGACGCGCGTGTGTTTGTTGGTATTGTTTGTTCTCACTTTTCGGATGCTGAAATATGTTGACTTCAAATATATACATACGTTTTTTTAATATATTTACGCAAAAGAGTCGGAAACCTCTTATGTAGCTACTACTAAAAGAAAAGACAGTACCTGCTTACACAAAGTTAATTTAAAAATAGGGACACGACACCTTTTTCTTTTTGTGAGTGTGAACTCTATGGTATTTTGAGTATCTGTATATAGAATCAGAATATTAGCTGTTATCGTAGTTTTTATATTACCATTTCATTAATATAATCAAATATATTATAAGACCAACTTTGAAAAATTGAACAAACTGAATCCATTTTTTTTTCAAAATGGAAATAATTGTTTTTATAGCGCATGCTATTACTACACTATACTTCTTCTATGTCATTTGAAAAACACATTTATCGTTAATTTAATAAATAAAAACTTGAAAATTGCATTAACTAAGTACAAGTAAATTGTTGTGTAATGAAAAAGGACGTAGACATAAACTCTACATTCCGTAGCACTATCGTAGCGCCGTAGACTGTTAAGTCGTTAACGTCTACGAAGACCTACGTGGGTTGCGAATAAAAAGTAATATATGTAAATAATGATAGGAAAAGCGCAAGAGGGAGCGTGAATAACAAAATTATTGCACGATGAAATTTATAAGGTTGGTCGCATTGTATTTTGCAGCAGTCATGCGTGAAGTTGCAAAGCTGTCGTCTGTAGGAGTTTACATCCGATATCGGACAGATGGACAGCTATTTAATCTAGGTCGACTTCGAGCTCGAACAAGAGTATCGTACGCTTTAGTTGCGGAAATTATGTATGCTGATGACTTGTGTTTCGTCACAGAATTCCCTAATGAATTGCAGCAGCTAATATCTGTGTTTCCTAAGGCTTGTCAAAAGTTTGATCTTAAAGTCAACGTAAAGAAGACGGAGGTCATGTCTTTGGACGTTTTCAGCCAAAAAAACTAGCCATAAGACTGCAAGACGATGATCTGGAGCAAGTATATAAGTCTCGGTTCAGGGACAGCTAAGTAAGGCCTCGACTCAAAGATTAACACCAGAATTGGAGCTGCAGCCGCATCATTCGGCAAACTGAGTCGCAAGGTTTTCTGCTCGCATGATCGGAAGTTAGAAACTAAAGTTACATATTACATACATGGCGACAGTTCTGCCCAACTTATTGTACACATCCGAGAAATGATGTGTTTATTAACACCATATCCGTACTCTTGACCAATTTCATCACAAATATTTACGGAAAACATCATCCGCCGGTTCAATCGAGTGCGAAACACCGATGTGCTGCGATAGGACAATATAAGTGGCATTGAGGCCTATCTTATGCGGCGACAACTTCGGTGGTCTGGGCATGTGTCCCGAATGGCAGAAGAAAGAATAGCTAAAATCATCTTCTTTTCAGGTAATGAAATGG
>JAOCPS010000005.1:800176-819948 GCA_025505425.1 Graphium colonna | reverse complement strand
TAAAAACAGCCTTCATTACTTCTCATATCATTAGCTATCTGTCAGTTGAGTCCTGTCTAAATCGGTCCAGCCATTTTAAAGATTAGGCACTGCAAACAGACAGATAGACAAAAATTAAAAATTAATTAAAATTAAAATGTTTCTTCGTTACGTGTTGTATTTATTGCATATGAAAGTAATGTGTGTTTATATTACTTTCATATATATTAAGTTTAATCTAATTTTAAAATTACAAACATACACTTTAATTTTATTTATACGTATACGGGGTGATTAGTAGTGGGTCACCAACAATATTAAAGGAAAGCACTCGGTACTCGATTGCCATTATATTTATGCAATTAAATTAGGGTCATATTTATAGACGAAATTGTCCAATAAATATATGAAGTTTGGCGGTACAGCGCGGTACCTACACAGGTCACCGACCTCCCCACCACTCTTATTTTTTACTTCTAATTATGTTTACTCAGAGGTAAATCAATATTTATTTTAAATAATAATTTTATTCCTCATATGTGATCCTTACATATAAGATCTTTGAATATTGAACTCTGTAGATGAGAATATATTAAAATGCTTCGCAAACACGTATTTGTAGCGTGACATAGTGGCGCCGACGCGTCGCCCTACTTGTTGCACGTACGCTTCACCATTAACGCTCTTCTAAACAATATCGTTACCATCATACTGTTCAATTGTTTACAGAACGGACGATTTATGGTCTCCTATAAATGGTCTTTTTTACCTAACGACTCTTTGAACAAATGTTAATTAGTTGTATGTTGGATGTTTTAGGAATTAAAAGTATTTTAAGGTATGTAGATATAAATAAATATGGTTCCATTAAATTTATCGATCGATACATAGCACAGTCATATCAAAGAAAGGGATACAGGAAATAATCCTCTGAATTAAATTTAAAGGCAAGCATTTAAGTTTAATATTGAGAACTAAAACATACGCTTAATTATTAGACATATTGAACGAAAGCTTGTCATACTGGATATTTTATTATATGGATATTTTATTAAACATCTTTGTCGATCTGTGTTTAACAAAAATATTTTCATAGAAAATTAAAAAAGAACTGAACTCAAACGCCTTAAAAATGTACTTCCGTAACGAACTGTTCCGTTATTTTGATTTAAAAAACTAACTACTGCACCGATTCTTCGCAATTTCTTTATTTATGGGACCAACCCAGATGTATGTATATCCTTTCAAATAAAAAAGAATTCTTTAAAATCGGTTCATAAATGACTAAGTTGTATCCGTTACTTAAAAAACAACCGATCCCTTCAAGTAGATGCTCTCCTTTGGAAAGTTTTAAAAATCTCAATTTTTAAACTAATCAAAATTCGAAGGCATTTTAAATCGTTTACGTTATTCCCTTATAATTCAAGCTGATGTTTAAAACAGTCAGACTACAGCGAGTGATGCGGGAGACGATCGGTCTGGCAATTTCCTCGCTCATCAGCGCCATATTTAAATTCCTCGCAGCCCCGGCAGCCTGGCGCCCGTCTCACTTGTTGCTCGCCAAAAACGTAATAACTGCCCATACGTGATCTTATTATACGATATTTTATTTCGTGTGCGCCCGCCCCTTTGGATACGTCGTAAAAGTGTCCGAGATATCATTGGTTGGTAATTAATCTTACGATGAAGAAAAAGTCTCCCTATATATACATATTTAAAGAGAAATGTGAATTTTGTTCGTTTGCTTATTATCTTTACAGATGGGATTAAAACCCCGCTTTTGGTCGAAGTTGGCATCGAAAAATGATGTATAAACCTTAAACTTTGTTCAGGTTATAATTTTTATCATTACTATATTTAGATTTCGTTCGTTATAAACTGTTTGAAAAATATAGCTGATCTCAAAATGCTTGAAGATAGTAAAGTCTTCTTAAAGCATTCGTTGTATAATTTAGATGTAGCTAAGGTCGTAAATGTCCTCATTCTGCATTAAATATTTTTTTACCTAAAACCAAAAAGATCCACCCGAGACTATAAAAGGATGTGCAGTTTGATAATTTCAAGGTAAGAAGTTAATAGAGATTTCATGACATTTTTCAAGTATTGTAGATTATACCAATGAACCGATAACTGATGATAAGGTAAACGTCTTGTGATACCAAGATTTTGAATGTCATACGATAATTATATGTTCTTTATACTTTATTGTATACAAACATAATACAGAGCACAAAATAAAATATTTAAAATAGATGTACAAAAAGTAGCTTAACCCTATATAGGGTTCTCTACCAGCTAACCCTACTTTAACGACATGTTATTAGGACACAGAGTAGACGTGTACAGAATTATTACAGATTATATGTACTCCAAAACATATATACATGAATACATATATACAAAACATTTTTACATACAATACAAATATATTCTATAAATACATTCTTTTCACATGTGTAAGTTAGTGCAGATAGGTCTAGCTATTATTAATTATTGATTTAGTTATTCCGAGAATAACATAGTGCAATTAAAACGTAAAATCAAAGGTAACGTGTTGGATTGTCGCAAATTTCGCTCGAGCGTGATTCGACGTTGACACAAGTTCACCGCACCTCGTGACGGCTGAGAGTTGGCAGCCTTGATTAATCTGGGCACACTCATACGATATTAATTAATACGCCGTCTACAAATTAATAATGAGAGGGTTGCAGTTGACGGCGTTGCAACAAATCGTTACGTTGCGCTTTCCACCAGCCTTGAAGTTAATTAGAGAAGACTTATTGGTGCAAATTAATAACAGATAACAATTTGTAATTATTCCTTATAAAATAGGTAGCATAACATCTTTCCACAGCTTTTGGTGCAATTATACGCCCGCGCCCCGGGGAAGTACCACCGCCCTTTATAAAGTCAGCATAAAAACAAGTATGCATGACTTTTTGGGATGCCGGATGCCTACCTACCCTTTTCTTTTCCCACTCCTATTTTTTGGAGAAGCCAAATCCTTAATCCCAACCCCATCCTATTCAATAAATTTATTCTCTTCAATTTCTCTTTTGGTTGACAACGCACTTTCGGATGTTGCGTGTGTCCATGGGCGACGGGATCACTTACCATCAGGCGAACCGTTTGCTCGTTTGTCTTCCTTCCCATAAAAATAGTTATATTTCTACTTGGTATTTTTTTTGTTTAGTTTTTCCTAAACACAATATCTCTGTCTAAGACTTATCGGACTTTTCAATTAGGGTTTACTACATCTTCACGCTCAAGCTTCTATGCTTTCTACATAAAACAAAAAGTAGTGCAACATTTGAGTGGTATACTATATACTAAATGGACATCTTAAAAAAACTGACCTTCACTTATTAATATAAATATAGTAACGAATTTCGAGTGTTTGTGCTATACAACATAAATATTTTGGTAATATCAGAGAGTAATCATAAAGAAATCACGTCGACAGCGAAAGACAAAGCTCGCCGAGTCTCGGCGCTCTAGATGCTCGTAAAAGTGGAAAAAAGGCAGAGTAAAACTTCCATATCGTAAAGATGGAAATCTGGGAAAGTACGGGAGAACATACGAGAGAATTGGCGGGCAGCGTCGCCCCGGGCGGGCACTTAGCGCCGGCTATTAAGGCCGCCGTGGCCGCCAGCATAGCGAAAACTATAAAACCGTTAAAGTAACGTTCCAGCCGTAAAGCGCGTCGCAAGATCTGTTGACAATGTCGCCCCCAACCATAAACCGTATGCACCCGCCGCGGCACTAAAACTTAACGGCACCCTGATTAAACTTATCTGCGAGGCGACTAGCAAATCACGACCTCAGTTAATAACCCGCGCCACGGACACCTATTTATTCTGCAACGAAAGCTCTTTCTAAAGACCTCTGTTTTACGAACAAGCGTGCCAACGTGAGCGTGAACGGAATGACCGTAGTTTGCTGAATTCTCCGGCCATATTCCTAGTTCGTTTTATTTCAAGATAATCCTTTTACAACTCGAGTTCGGGCTGTGTCGGCAATTTATTACTATTACAAGTTATGTTTGCTGAATTGTTTTTAGGAGCGCCTTTGTTGTAGAGGCTTTGGGATATAAAGTTTTTAAATCGTGCGTACTAAAGTGGCTTACATAAAACCGTGAGGTCGCTGGAAACGCTTTACAAGTACTGGAAGGATGTTATAAAGGTTTTATAGTTGCGTTCCGTCAGCTAACGCTGCAGTATCCTTAATGGACGACCTAAGTGCATACGACCATTCGTGATGGAGAAAAGGAAATTTTAGTGCTGCCCATTGACGCTTTGTTTGGCGCTTATTTACAAATAACCTTTTAAATTACACCCGTTATAAATAAAAAGGGTACAAGTTTATTTTTATAGAAAAAAACAAAGACCGAACTCAAAATCCTTAAAAGTGTACTTCCGGGACATATTTTATTTTGATTTAAAGAACAACTACTGAATCGATTTTTTTGAAAACTTTATAGGACTATTTTAAAATTATATCTTTTCAGAGAAAAAAGGATTTATGAAATCGTATTGAAAATGTTGAAGATATGCGCGAACAAATCTAAATTACGTTGTATTGATTAAAAAACAAACTACAGAACCGATTTTTCTGAAATTTCTATAGGACCATTTCGGAAGTATACCTTATCAGATTTAAAAAAAAAGGAGGATGCCAATTCAAATATTTTCATCGGAATTGAGAGCCTCCATTTTTAATTTTCGTTGGTTAAAACAGCTTTGGGACGTAATAAATTCCATGTTAAGTTACATTAAGTTTTCATATATTTTAAAAGTGGTCGTAAATTTATGTCATTCGGTTATAAATGAGCGCTTAACCAACGCTTCAAAACACAGAGCGGTTACTGAAACCGAATGTTAAACAAATATTAAAATGCTTTTGTAAGTTAGTTGCTCTCGAAATATGGCGTTCAATTTACTTTTGTCGAAATGTTTGTTCAGTGTGATTCATTGCGTTCAACCGTAATGAAATATCATCATACTGTATAGATTAAACAGATCTTGTGTCGATTTGTAATTGGAGATGCTTAAGCTAATTTTAGTTTACGTTTCACGTTAAATGTCATCAACTTTTTATCAACTTTAAAATGCGGAGGGTTTTCTATTTTTCGTATATGATCGCGCGTATCGCCGTCATTTATGGACCGATTTTATTTTTTATTATCTGATAAAGTATACTTCCAAAATGGTTCCATAATTTTTTTATGAAAACCGTATTAATAGTTAGTTTTTAAAATCAAAATAAAGGTGAAGATAAGATTTGAAATTAGACTTTTAAAGTGTTTCAAGTCGGTTTTTGTGAGTATCTATAAAAATAAACATGTTAAATTCAGTTTTATTTTCAGTCAGACTTGTTCAGATTAAAAAGTTTTCTATTTAAGTCACGATCTGAATAAAATAGAAATCTATTTCCGATATTTCACCGAATCGTTTTACTAGGTCATTGTACCAGGGATAGAGTAAGTGACAGGTGATATAGGCTGTATATAGACTGGGTGTGCTAGGCGGTGGCCAGACGAGCTTGTTTTAGCGTCTGATCGATACCAGCGGTCGTCCACCGCGCCCTAGTAAGCAGTTGGTCACACAACTCCATATTCTTTCTGGAATTTTATACCTTTTTTCATTGGAACGGATCTCTACGTGGTTGTTCAACGGCTCAATAAATAATTTCTCCAATTCTAGACAATAAAAGACAAAAGAGCCTGGAGGACGAAGACTTTTTCACAGATTATAATATAGAAATAATAAAATTTTAATTTGTACACGTTAACTTGTGACGTTTTTGCCATATTTTATATAACTCGATCTACAAAAAAAATAACTATTTAAAATACGTTTTATTAATAACAGTTAATGAAACTGGACTTAAGGTTTTTTTTAATTTATGTGTAGATAAGATACACAAGTTCGAAGATTTTTCTATAAACCTTTTTTGTAATTACTGGCCAGGTATTTAAATTCGATCGCGTTTATTTTAAGAAATGAAATGCGAACTTTTAAGACAAAATTAAGTGCGAAGTGGCTATAATACTAGCGGTAATATTCAAAATTATCTTTTTATTGTTTATAGGACATGCAGATAAAATTCAATAAAAATAAAAATTTCAATTACAAAATCTTATTTCACAATTTTGATTTGGTTTCGTAAACTAAAATAAAACAGTGACACGGATGCGTTTTTATAATATATCATAATATATAAAATAGTTTGTGAAAACTATTTTTAAACTATTCAAAAAAGGAGGTGTTACTAATTCTTTTGTAATTTTTACTTAAATTTATTGCCACAGAACTTCGTCAATTATGAACCGATTTCGATAACTCTTTGTTTTTTTTTAAGAATATACTTTTAGAAAGATTTGATTAAATTATTATGAAGTTTGTTTTGTAAAATAACATAACTGAAAAATGTCACTTTAGTTTTCAGGTGATTGTAGTGTTTTTTGTAATTTTATGCGAAAGAAAGTCTTTCAATATAAGTTACATACGTCTAAATCGCAAGTCATGTCTCTAATCCTGTTCCGGTTCCGGCGAGGACTGTTAAAGGTTTTCCGTTACGAGAAAAACTTTTATAATTAAATGACATCAAAGAAACGCTGCGATGGGGTTACACTTGGATCGTTATTCAAAGCTTGTAACCGAGATAAGGGACCTTTTGGCGCCTTTTCACCGGAAGTTTGCTTCATGAACTGTTTAGTATACATATTTTATCGATAGGTAATAATACACTTTAATGTTGTTAAGTTACTATTAAAAAAATGCGGAACGGAAAATAATTGAGAAAATCGGAAACTTGCGGCAAGTACTTAATTTATTGGCAAAATAATGTGGGAATTGATGAACGTTACAAATTCAATGCAATGCACGCTTTTATAAAAGTTTTACATAAAGATTCGTTCGTTACAAGCTACCACCAGCTCGGAAAGCAGATTCTACATAAAAGAGCTGACGAAAAACTCAGCAGTTGCTCTTTTAAAATGATGTTGGCTTATTATTTTATTGTATTCATTATTTTTTTGTATACATTGGCTATCTCTAGAGCCTACGCGAGTAACAACAGTACTATGACCACGCAGTTGTGTCATCAAAGTATTCAGCAATGCTATAATAAACTTTACTTGAAACTGTATTTTTAATTTTACATTTGAATTGTTCAAAAGGTAAGCTATATATTGGCAATTTTAATATATAGCAAACATTTGCTATGACAAAAGTCTTGCATATATTTGAAGTTGACAGATTTTTGAAGTTCACGACCTACGACTGAATCAAGGACCTCCTCTTTCTTAAGTCAGTAAAATTATTGCAGTGCCTCGTAATTTATGCTCAAATATTTATTGTTAGTTCTTAGAGTGTCTATATAACGTATACACTTTATTTTTAAACTACTGTCGATACGTCAGGGTAGATAGATGTGCTAAGACTGTCGTAGCTTACACCAGTAGGGGACAGTAATGAACGCCGCTGGTGGCCGGAGTAATTGATGGTTCGCAGGCGCAGACAACAAAAGATAAACCTCTATCTAAATGAATTTGTCAACCAGTTTTATTATAATTAAGCAAACAATTGTCTCCTGTTCATCTATCGGAACCCTAATTGTCTCAGTTGTATTGGACTCTGGATATTTTCAGTCTCGAAGCGAGTATTTTTGTTTAGCGATTCCCGCGGGACTGATGTCTGGATAAGTTCATTCCCTGATAATGAAATTGATTTATCCTCGATAATATCCTATCTAAATAGTATTAGCACTGGGAAAAGTTACAATGTTTTTATTAAACATTTAAAGGAATAAAACTACACGGCTTGGTGTTTATAATAGATTATTATAAATGCAAAATTTATCTGTTCAATTTGTTATAATGATGTTTATATTATCAGGAAAAAGTAATGTTAATTGCATAGGAACCAAAAGATTAAAAGAAACGTGAAAATAATTTTAAAAGAAAACGTTATAAATATTCCAAAAAAATATTTCATTATCACATGCAAAACTATCGATAAAACTAATATAGAATTTAATATATTATCCTTCGCTATTTTCAAACGCCGTGCTTTCAAAGTTCGTGATGTCATAAATAAATAATTATCAGTTATACATTTCCATTTATTCGAGTATCTGAACTTTTGGTGCTTAATCCTTTTGTGCATTTTTTCTTACTTAAGTTTCGGGGCCCTACTTTGTCTCCTAACGAACAATTTAACAGGGGAACTTTGTCAAATAGACTTTTTGGAAGAGATTTGTTATTCACTCGAAAGTTTTAAGTGGCTGTGAAACATAGCTGTAAAGAATTAGATAATTTTACGGTTATAATTTCAACTTTATCGGTTAGGAGTTAGGGGCTACAATTGTTTGTGCTTGAGTTATTGAGCAAGATGCCATGAAGCTGCCAGGTTGCGGCGACTGAACAGTGTTTCTCCTCACGGAATGCAGATGTCAGTGAGCCGGGATCAGCTTCTACAACTTTAATAGATTTCCGCCGTCACGTAGCCCGATCTTGTAGCGAGACTATCTTTGTTTTTTCTGCTAGCTACATTGGATCCACTGCATGAATATAAAGTATGAGCTGTAGCTACAATTTTTGTTTAAAGTATGCGCGTTCCTTTACAAACATTTTGTTATTATCATGCTATTTTTATATTTCGTTTGATTTATAAATTTAATAATTCATAGGTTCTTTTAAGTTTTCTTTCGCGTACAATATCTAACGTAAAACTTATTATGTATTTTTAGTCCGCAACTTACATTTATATAGATGAGCTAATTCTGTTTTAGAATCTAGTATAGAATATTTGGGTGTCCATAGATTTTGTGCTTTCAGTTGTACCTAAGACGTGTGTATTAATCTTGATAGATTATAAAGAAACAGTAATACTAGTGTGGGGAAAATAGTAATCCTTCGTTATTGTAAAAGTGCGTTTTCCCCGGCAAAAGTGAGGTCCATAATAGCCCCCCGGTGTGCGTTGGTCCCTCCATTAGGAGTGTCGCCAAGGTGCCCCGCTATGCGCAGCGTGACGCCCAAGGTTCACTTCGACTTAACTTTTAAAAGACAACGGCGGAAAATTAACTACAGTGCCTAAAGTTTTGTTTTGGCACTTACTCAGATCGTAATTCTGTCCTAGTGTATATATTGACAATATTTACCAAATAGCAAATATCCCAAATCTGCCATTTGACTAATATTTTCAATAATATCCCGCTAAGATTAATTTTTTTTTGGCGCCCATGGATAAAGATTGTGGTCTAATGTCAGGTGAACCAGCTTGTCGTTTGATAATATTTATCGAAATAAAAATTCAAATAAAAAGAGGTTTTGTTTTATTGGGGTATAGTGCTTTTATAGGTATATAGTGCTCTCCAAGATGACTCACACGAGCCCAAACTTGATAGGTTTGTGTCGTTTAATTATAGAGTTCCTATAGCCAACTTCTAGCTCCAGCATCAGACCAGCTTTGTGTGATCTTAATACTGCATTGTCACGCGATATACAAAATCTTACAAAATTTCAGCTTCAATCGAAAACCGAGAAGCGGGTCAAATTTAGCTTGCGAGATTCCATCCGCACAGACAACGAGACTGGTTAAACTAAATAAAAGCATGTAAAAATAGAATAAATCTATTAATAGAATTAATCTGTAAAATACAATGCTACACATATTAAGTCTATACACGACTTCACGTTTTCTTTTATATAGAAGGGGGGAGTAAACGAAAGGGGAGTTCATGTTATAATAATTCCACAATTTATTTTTTGGTGGTGAAATAATTTTAATATTCGTTAATTCTTTTTGTATCAATCTAGTTTCTCATATTCACAAAACATAAAGTGAATTGAATATCAACAAATTGGTCATAAATGTATTTACAATTGGAAAAAAGGTGGCAAAGCATGACATCTTTTCAGAACTTTGGCTGCACTACTACAGCCACGTTCGCCCGGGGAAGTACCACCAGCCTTTACAAAGTCGGCATAAAATAAAGTACTCATGACTATTGAAGTAACTGTTTAGCCATTCTCACCCTTTTTTCCTACCATATATCCTCCAAATCCTTAATTCCGACCCCATTCTATCCAATAAACACCTATCACGACCTTTCAAATGTTGTGTGTTTATGGGCGAAGGGATCGCTAAACATCATCTCTTTTATAAAGAAACCAAAACCCATTTACGTCATAAGCATAGGTGCGCCTAAAAACACTTTATACATGTTTAAATCACCACAAATTCAATAAAAAAGGAACAAAGTGTAAATTACTAAAATTCTAACTTAGTTTGATTCATGCAATGGGCGGTTCTACCGTTGTTATACAAGCTGGTTAGCTCCTGAACATTGGATAATTGTGATAACCGCGTTCCGTGTCCGGGCAACTCCTAAATGTAAAACTCAATTTAGTTATTTTCTACGTACGCTACCTCCACTCGTCCGACCGCAGTTCTACACAACTGTTATTCGGTACCAAGCACAATTAAGAATTTTCACTTCAAATTATTTAAGTCTTAATTTACAATTTACTAAAATATTGAAGTTACCCATTACCGTAATCAGGCATATTGACTTACGACTTGGATATTCTAGGTTCAAATGATACGGGGGGAGGCGATTTTGTGTTCATGTTTCTTTATTTGCTTAGAGTAACGCGAGCTGATTAGATCCTCAAAAGTATATCTTATGAATATATAAAATGTCAATTCTGTTTGCTTGTGTATTATCAGTTTCGCAAATTGGCCATCAATTGGCGATGGTCATAAAAAGGCATAGTAGCCTATACGTATTGTAGCGTTTCACACCAAGCTTTCGCCTTCAAAAGGTTAGTAAGTCATTCATGGGACACGTGTACGCATTTTTAATAAAATTTCACAAGCAATATTAACCGTACTTTTTGACCAATTTAAATGTAAAACTAAAAATACACTTTTAAGTAAAGCTTATTATAGCATTGCTAAATACTTTGATGACACAATTGCGTGGTCCTAGTACTGTTGATACTCGCGTAGGTTTAAGAGCAAATCATTGTATAAACAAAATTGTAAGCCAACATCATTTTAAAAGAGCAACTGCTGAGTTTCCCTCCAGCTCTTCTCAGTAGAATCTGTTTCCCGAACTGGTGGTAGCTTCTAATGAATGAATCTCTGTAAGATTTAGTTTAGTAGTTATAGCAACAAGAGCACGCAAGCACAAAAAATATATATAAATAGACATATTTTGCTTTGATTACATTTATTTACCGCATTTATAGTCATGGCAGTGTTCCGTGATGTCAAAGGGATCAAGTTAAGATTTAAAACAGATCTTAAAATATAAAATAATATAAACTTTCAGCCCACATTCCGCTGCTTTCGATTATAGTCCGCAGTCCACCGCGGGCGTCTAATTACAAACGTTGAATGGGGCTTTTTGTTCCGGCCGGATTGTCGCGAGACCGTTGTGTTTCGTTCCGTTCGAAAGTGAAAAATAAAATCTCCATTTGCGACGGTGGTTTGTGTGGCGCTGCTCAAGTTGTCCCTGAGCATTTTTAACCGGATATAAAAAAGGAGAAGGTTCTCAGTTCGGATGTTTCCATTTTTTGTCTATTTAGATACACCGTCATTTGTAAACCGATTTAAGCTTTTGAAATAGGTTTTATGTTATTTCTGTGAAAATGTTCTTGTTGTTCGTTGGGAGGGCAAGACGTCTTTCGATAGCAGTCCTGTAAAGGGTTCCTTTAGTAGAACTTTATTTGATCAATATCTAGTTTCTTAATTAGTTTTAAAACAAATACAGGGAGGATAGGATTGGAGTTGTATTTCAACCCGTATGTATGTAACTTTGTTTATTCATCTGTTCCCGTATAATATCTTATCCACTCATCATAATACGAGTATAACTAACGACGCATAAGAAGCGTCTGAGTCTGCTGGTTGTAGGCAATGAGATGTAATACTAAATTCTGTTGCGCCAATAAGAGAACCAGTTATTAATTTAAAATGATTTTAATTTGAAAGATGCCTTGTTGGGTATTAAATTCCATAGAACATTTTTCTTGAGACTTCTCAAATCGCGATTGTCACGTCGTCTAGATTTAGATCACTTAAACTCATCTTGTTTTTAATATGCCTTGTGGGTTATAAAATAATAGGCTAAGCTCTTAATTTTTTTGTACTTTTAACAGCGCGTGGTTTTTAAAGTAATTAAACTTATCTTGTTTACTTATCATTTTTGAGACGTACGCGAATATTAGACATTTTGTACGATTTCAACAAGACGGAGATTCCAACTTGAATATTTCTTTTTCTTTATGTATATTTAGTTTACGGGTATTTACATTTATATGCATAAAACTCCTCCATTTATGAGCCGATTTTAAACATTCATATTTATCGTATAAATTTTTTCCCAAAAATTTTTCACAAAAATGGATTTAGTATTTTGCTCTCGAAAACAAAATAACGGAAATATTAAGTCACGAAATTACATATCTAAGTCGTTTGACGTAGGTTGTTTTGCATTTTTTTTTGAGAATAATACTTACAAGTAGTATATTTATTAAACAACTTGACTGTATTGCATTGTGCTTCTTTGAATTTATTTTGATTTTGGTTGATTCCGTTGGATAATATTGGATCCCCGGTCGATTGCATAATCCGCGAGCGGCGTCGCCACAATATGGGGCCGCGTCAGCGCGCTTGAAGCGCTCTCGAGCGCTCTCGCGAGCGCTGACGGAAGCGGCCCTTGCCTTTGTCCACCCACTAGGCTTATTTGCTGAACAATGCGGAAACGGAAGCCACGCTGCATCGGTTTATCGCGAGACATGTCACGTCTCTAAAGGTCTTATTGATTTTTTTTTGTTCAAAAAATTTGCTACTCTTATTATAAGATCATCATCTTGTGTTACATGGGCGTTTAACAAAAATAAATTACATAAATACTAACACCCATGCCCGGAATAACTATTTGCAGGTCTTACAAATATTTGCTCCGTGTGGGAATCAAACCCACGACCTGCGACGTCGTAGCAAATGACTTACCAACTGTACATCAGTGTTAATTTTTAGATTGATTAAAATACGTAGAGTAAGCTAGCTTGGGTTGCGTAGTTAATTATTTATTGTACAGAGAAATACTTTGACCTATTACCGTAAGTATAAAATTTCACTTCAATTTGTTGTATTATACTTTCAAATTTCTATTCTACTTTTTTTGACGTAATTAAAGAAAACGAGAGTTCTGATTAAGCTACATACAATCTATATTTTTTTTTGCATGTAAATAATTTGTTTACAAATAGTTAAGAAATTGACGTGAGAATTTAGACACACAATAAGAAAAGAAGTATGATGTCTTATATATTATATTATTTTGTTTGATTTGATATATTAATTATTTTGTTTAAATAATTTGATAATAGTTTTTGTTAATTTCAATCAAACGTCTCTAATACGTTTTAGATTTTATAGGAATCCTCCAAGTACTTACGACTAGAATAATTTACTTCTAGCATCAGTAAAACTAAAGTTTTCGGGCAAAAGAGCGTTCATTTTTAAAATACATATATATGTCACATATATAGGACGTCCCTGCGTCTTATGTGGCAAGTTTTTGCGATCGGACATTTCAATTTCTCAATTCAGTCGGTCCGTCGGACCGCGTGAGAGATGTGCGTTCAGAGCCAACGTGACAGCTTATCTGCACTCAAAATGTGCGTACATTGACACCTACGATGTATTAGTCCTTTGCTATGATCGACAAGATTATTTACACAGAAAATTACGTAAAATCGACTTTTATAGGACTGATACCAAAAAAAAAAAGATATGCTGATATCTTTTTAGATAAATTAAAGTTTTTATGCTAAGTCGGTTTATAGATTTCGGACTTTTGTAGGAATATACATAAAAAATAGGAACATGCGAATTGAGAAGCTCCGCCTTTTTTTAAATTATATAAAATAATAAAATTAACGGACAGAAAATGTGAATTATTTTAATCAAATATCATTATATGTCATTATGTGTATACATATGTATTGTTAATATAGTGTCAATCAATATTAGAAAGAAAAAAAAACCTATTGTTTTAACCAAACATCAAAAGATTTTTTTAAGCGCTAATATAATTCATACGCAGTTTATAAGAAAATTTTTAAAAAGTTCGTTACATGTAATTTGTGCAAATTTTAGTTCCGCTTGTAAATAAATAAATAAACAAAATTAAGAAAAGTGCTAGCAAAAGAAATGTACTTAATATTGTCCCCTGAGGCATTCCCAACCAAATGGACACTAAACATCCCGAATCAATTAGTTTGCGGGACTCCGATTACATTGATTCATATTATTCGTTTCTTCTAAAGCGTTTATTAAAGGATTTTGATCAGATAATAACTTTTAGCAAGTTTCATAAAGGTATAGCGTAATATTTCTTATTTATAGCATGTACTACGCTTTAAAATCGTGTTTAGTTGTATTAAACGCGTTACCTTGTATTTAAATATTCCATGTTGGGTATTAAATAAGTCTTTCCGTAATTTTCAGAGTTCTGGTTTTCTCAAATTCTTATTGTTTGATCGATTTAGATTTTAGCGCGAATAATGACTTTCAGGAAAAATGCAGAGGTTATCGCTTGGTTCATTTTCCTTATCCACCGCATGTACTTCTAGGCTTTGTTATCGACGCTTTAAAATCGTGTCAAATCAAGCGATTTTAGCCAGGAGTGTCCCGAGGGTGCTCGACGCGAGCAGAGGGGCCCCGAGTGCACTCCGCGCCCGCCACATTATTCGACCTACTTAGGCAGTGATAGAAAGAGGACTGCTGTCTACCGTAGCCTACTCGACCGGAGACAAATTTCATTTTTTTCTGCTAAAAATCCCCCGTAGGCGACTTTTGTAAGGAAATTTGGCACAATAGGCTGTATAGGTTAAAATGAACGGATAATGAATTTCGAAGATCCAAGGCACCCGTTTGACCAGAGATAAATTTCATTTTGATTTTTAATAAGAACTCTCTCTTAGACGGCTTTTATAACATCATGTGATACAATAGGATGTATAGATTGAACTGAATGGATGAACAATTTTGAAGGTATTTTCTCTATTTTTAGTTTTAGGTGTTTGTATAGTTTGCGTGTTTTTATTAAATAACTTTTAAAAATTCAAGCGTTTGAAACTTTTTGTTGGTCTACTCTATTTGATTTGTATATGTTGCTATGGCGCTGCTAAAACTGCTACCAATATTTGAATTCAACTACCGTGTCAGAACTTTTTTTAAAGCTTTTATGATTATTTTGAAAAGAACACTATACCACCTTATGTAGATGCTTTCATGCATTCTGAGCACTGTCGATGTGTCATAATTTAAAAAAGAAGTAAATTTTCGTTTATACGCGGATATTTTACAAATGTTAAAATAACGATGATAATTATATATCCTATTTATAAACCAATGTTTTAATAATGCTTAAAATAACGGCACTTTCAATACTTCCGATGTTTTCTATTTTTTAAGTTTAATCTAAATATGACACATATAAAAGTATGGTAAACTGAATCTAAATATGTATAGAAATTATTCGTAATGCATTGAAAGATCAATTTTAAAAAATATATATTTTTCGCAAGTTAACATGCTGTCTACAATTTATATAATGCCCTCAATAGGATCCGTGTTAAATGCTTTGGGTTAGTTTTATATACTGATGGGCTTCGCGGTTAACATATTCCCGTAATCTAACCAAGAAAGTTGTATCTTGTTTAGGTATTAATAATTATGTACTATCAAGAGCACATAAGCATTAACTCATGAGTTTAGTGTTTATCAAACCAAAGCCCGGTCATTAGTCGATCATTTCAATTGCACCGAAATACTGTTAAACCGCTTACCACAATTTTCGGGTCCACGTAAACGGTTCGCATTTCAATGCGAAATTGTTAAAGGGGAAAGGTAAAAAAAAAACAGCGTCGTTATTTGCAAAAGCGGCGTCGCTCAAATTTTATATGGAGAATATTTCGGGTGGCAAACACAGTCGCGTGTTTCATTTGTTTTGCGGATTTGGCCGCGCTAACGTTTCGTTAGTGTTATTATTTTGGTTTTCGGTTGCGTTAGGCGGTCGGCTGCTGGTCATTTAGTTGGGCCAAGGTTCAATTCGTAATTAAACATTAGGTTTACGGACATTTTGTACATACCTAACTTAACAGAACGCGTCAATTTGACGCATTGGAAAGAACATAAGCATTTCATAGAATAAGTAATTTACTTTGAAAGAAATATTGTCACTTTTTAAATATTCATCTCATTAAATGTATAATTCTAAGTGTGTGTAGCAATATTTAAATCTAACCGATTTCCAAATTTTTCTACCTGAATTTGTAAATGCGTTAAATTAACCTCTTCGTAAACTTTGTCTCTATGATATCTTTTGTAACACTAGGTTTACCAAGCGCGTCAATTTTGACCAATAAGTAGCATGTGGTCTGGGTAGAGTAGCATGAGATCTGAAGGCAGGCAAGAAAGAGTTTGTGAAAAAAATTGCCTACCTCTTTTTTATATTAAAAACCATTGATATTACATTTTGTGAGATTAAAAATAAAATAGATTTCAGTTACAATTATGTAGAAATGAATTATATTAACACGGAAGTACGCCATAAAACACGATGCAACGATTCTGTGTTGTGTACATATGTTTATAGTTATATATGTTTTAGGTGTTAACCATCTTTAATATTTATTTTTCATACCTAATGATAATGGAATGGAAAACAATTTTCTCACGACTTTTTCTGCACATAAGTAAACCGGTCTCAGTTAGTTTTTTTTGGAATGGAGGACAAACGAGCAGACGGTTCATGTGATGGTAAGTGATCTCGTCGCCCACAGACTCACGCAACGTTCGGAGAGTTGCGAGTGCGTTGTTAACCTGGGAAATTGGGTAGAATAAGATGGGATTGGAATTAAGGATTTAGAGAAGATAGGAGTGGGAAAAGAAAAGGGCAGGCCTGGTCATTTATTAAGTTGACGTTTATTGGTGACTTTAACACATATATATTGAAATATAACCGTTCTAAACATCCTACGGATTGATTATATGCCTTCTACGCATAATATAATACGGAAGGTCGGCGTCAGATGAGTGACAGCGGTCGCCATATTGGTTGCATAAATCACCGGAGCGACGCCGGGGCCAAGCGATCGGATGTCGGTACAAAGGATAACTTCATCGGGAACACCGGGAACAGGATTTTGTCCAATTTGTAAATCGATATCATATTTTTAAATTATAAAATTAAATAAACGCTACAAAAAATAAATAGCACCTTTTTAGGGACTTAAAAATGGGTAGATTGGAATCGTCGTGAAAATAACTTGATATATATCTACTTGCGTATTCTATTGTAGTTAGGTTAGCTGTATCACTTTGTAAAGATTTTTGTTTCAATAAATCACTGATAAAAATGAAAAAGTGTATTACTTAGAAAAATAATAATGGCAGGATACTTCCATAAAAATTCCAACCATTAGTATGAAAAAGTATTAATTTAAAGTTGTAATTTGAAGTCTTCGCATTTATTCCAATCATAATTTTTGTGTCATTGCTATTTTTGTAATTGCACTAACATAAAAATATTTTCTTAATCCATAGAAATAGTCATCAAATATAGGAAAATCTAATATAATTTTATTGTAGGTTGTTTACGCGATATTTACCAATGACTTCCTTTATTGTTTCAAATATAAAGTATAGTCTATGAAAAAGAGGACCATATTTTCACGAAACCTAAACTTTAAAAGTGTAAAAACTTCATAGCAGACATATATATTACAAGTTAATTTTCACAAAAAATTACAAAAACCGGCTTCAAACGCCTTAAAAGTGTACTTTCAAAACATATCTTCCCCGTTATTTTGATTTTAAAACCAAACTACTAATTCGATTATTATAAAAAAAAATGTAGGACTATTATGGAAGTGTCAGATGTGTTATCAGATAAATAAATATTTTTCCAAATCGGTTCATAAATAATGGGGATATGCGCGTAAGTACATTAAAAAACAAAATTGTAAAACAATCGAATTGAGAACCTTCCTTTTTTAAAGTCGCTTAAAAATCAAAAGAGATTGAAGTCGCTTTTACACTTATACTTTTCTATAAGAACAAAGTGAGATATAAAGTGGAATTGACATGAGGCGAAAGTGTTGCATTAAATAATAAAAGAATATTGCTCAATCTAAGCGACATCCCGTTACGGTGGCCCCAAAGTCGCGAGAAATTTCCCAGAAAGGGAAATACATTCGGCGGAGGGAAAACCTCAATTTCTCCACGACCTTAGTAATGTAATTTTTCGCCTCTCCATTTTCTTTTTTCCCAAAAGTTGGGGCTTTATTGAAATATTGGATATCGAGCACAACGATGAACTTGTTTTTATTATTCAAAAGTTTTTTCCAATTCTTCACCGTCTCACGGTAAGTTGGAAGGACACGTTAATTTTAATTTTAAACTTTGTCGACCTAGTGTACAAGGGTTAAATCTTAACTTGAATATTCAAGAGTAGCTAATAAGTAAATTTTAAAGGTAGTATTTCTTGTTAAAATGGCAGGCTCGACTTTCCTTAGAATTTTATCAATTTTTGCCAGTAATTTTAATAGAATATTTCTATATAACGGGCGTAATTTACTTATACAATCGTTACCTGTCACACTGAAAGAGAATCTCTAACCGTACGTATCTGATAATAAAATTTAGTTTTAAATTGATACATCAAGTTTATTATTCAATTTTGAAGTAAAAAATAGCAACAAAATTACTTGCGGCATTAACAAAAGTAAATATCATCTTTAAACCCGTTTAATTTTTAACTAATATTCTAAAGTTCATTTCAATATCATATTTTAACCCGAATATTGTGAAAAATTAACCTATAACGCAACTGTAACGTTAAACAACAAAACTATAAAGGGTTTGTTTTCAGTTCATATAACATGTTATTTTAATCCCTCTCACGCGGGGCCATGGCTTTTACCCTTAGCCAGAGTCTACCGAAATGGGGTCCCTAGTGGAATGTTTTCATATAATATGGAATGGTAAATAAAAATGTTCCCATGTGAGTTGATTTGTAACAGGAATAAGCTAATATGGCGATCGCGTATCGGCTGCGGCTGTGGAGACCGCGCGAAATATGATGCCGTATACGGTATCGATGTCTTTTCCCATAGCTACGTATAATTAGTATTCTCCAGTGTTTTGCATATTAATTAGTATAGAAGATCCTGTGCCACAATGTTGGTTCTCAATAAACTTCGATACTGCTTTAAAAGATTTTGATATAATTTTTAACTTAGTAATTTTAGTTTTTGTACGTTCGCGTATATCTCCGCCATTTATAAAACGATTTTTGAAAATTCTTTTTTTATCGACTCGTAATACGTAAAATATTTCTCTGTAATATTTCTTTATATGTTGCTGGCTTAATTAAATGCGTTATTCTTATAATTAAATGAAAGTTTTCATCTTGATTAAAGACGTAAAACTTTTTAGTCAAATTTGTTGGTTTTCAGAACATAATTAAACAAGAACAATATTGGGTGTCATGATGAGCAGTACTTCTTATTGTACTTTGATAACAAAGACAATTTTGAAATTTAAGCAGCTCTAATTACAGTCATTGATTTTATTAAAAAAAACTCCATAACTTTTCAATTGAGAGAAAAAATATATATATTAATTTTTTTTGAGCCGTGGTACCTCAGTGTGAGCCGTGGTAGCTCAGTGTCCAGGCGCTCGCCTTCAATCTTGTTTACTCGAGGC
>JAOCPS010000005.1:778356-798170 GCA_025505425.1 Graphium colonna | reverse complement strand
ATTCCAGGTATACACATAATTGGTACATGTCATTATGAATATCTTTTCAATGCAAATTGTATTTTGTCCGATTTGCATAAGGATAATTAAACCATTATAAAGAAAATAAATTTAGAATAACTATAATTGAAAACAAGGTTTTACATGCAATTCTGTTCAGCTCTAACCTAAAATAATTAATTTCGTCTGAGCTTTTCTTAAGCGTTTACAAAAATTAAGTGCTTAGCTCAAACATTAGTCCTATCCATAGAATAACGGGCAATAAACTCTACGGTTTTTTATTTTTTTCCTTTCTTTATTATTTTTTTGTATATGAAAGTGATTCTTTGCACAATGCAAAGAATCACTTCCACATAGCTAAAAATAAAGCTCACAGTTGATCACTAATCGTAAATGATGACATTGGAATTACTTTTTATTAATGAATAACGTCTTTTTTCAAGTGAACATCTTTTTTTCTGAGTAACAAGGTCCGTTGTCTAAAAAAAATCTTTAAAAATATATTTTTTAGTGGACGATGGCTTACGGCTATAAAACGAATGTACGAATAACCTTATGTAGGTATCCAGTTTTATTTATTTTTTGTTTATCATGTGTTTTTTTGTACCGGGTGTTCCAGACGTTTAATTTAATAATATTTTTTTTCTAGCCATTTGTTTCCTTATTTTTCAGATTATAAGTCGCATGTAGTCATTAAGGCCGACAGTGTTGGTGAAAATATAAATATTACAAAAATAAAAATTGTACATATTAATGGTTCCGTCGTTACGGAATACCCGATGCATGTTATTGATTCAAAGAAACAATTGTACATATCAGAACCAATTACAACCCCAAACGATACCTTTAGAATAAAAGTAATTCTGCAACTGTATTCCATTTATTACTGCAATATGAATCAATTTTATAGACTAATAAACTTTTTGATTTTAGATAACAGGCATTAAAGAGAGTACAAAGGAGGTAATAATAAGACTTTCTTACACTATCGAAGGCCAAAAAGTAGTCGGTAAGAAAACAGCACGAAAACTACAATATTTTAAATCTGGGAAAAGATATTTTGTTGATAAAACATATTGAATGTTTTATTCTACCTTTATTAGGCGCTTTTATTAAAAAATCTTACTAGCTCTAATGATAACAATACACAATGGTACAATGCGCGATGATGGTGATTCACACGTTTTGATTGGGTGTAAAAACTAGTAGTCCTAAAGATCTTTATAAAGACATTTTTTTTAAATAGATGATTAGTCTCTATTTACATAAACATACATATGCAAGCAATTCGCTTTACTTTTTTTTTATAGAGAAGGAGGCAAACGAGCAAGTGGCTCATCTGATGGTAAGTGATCACCGCTGCCCATGGACTCTCGCAACACCGGAGGGGTCCAAGAGCGTTGCGGGCCTTTAAGGTTATATTCTTATTTTGATATGCTCTCTTTTTTAAACTCCCTAAGTCGTATCGGTCCGGAAATACCACTGGTGACAATTGGTCCCACAGGGGAGTCGTGCGTGCCAGAAAATGACGTCAAAAACCCACTGTGGAGGACTGCCAACGATCGAGGTGGTATTGATGGTATTTGGTGGATTGTCGCGTTGTATGATGAGCAAATTGTGCAGCTGGTATTAATCCGAACAATTAATCTGAATACTCCCCGTGGCAAATGCGGCAAAGTATGCTAAGAGATACCATATCTCTTCGCAGGGCCAAATAATCGAGCCGATCGGAAAGAGCCGGATCGTCGATGATTCGAGTAGCTCGACGTTGGATACGGTCAAATGAAAGGAGCTGGTAAAGTGGTGCTCCAGCCCAGAGGCGAGAGTAGTATTCCATGTACGGTCGTACCTGCGCTTTGTATAACTTCAGGCGGTCTAACGGCTGGAAATACTGCCTAGCTTTGCTGAGGACGCCAAGCTATTTAGAAGCCAATTTGACTTTACTTTCCAAATGACCGTGGAACTGAACGTCGATATGTCGACGCCGAGAATTCTGGTCAGCGCTGTGGCAACCAGGGGAATGTTTTGGAAAAAAGGAGATAAGACAAAGGGTTTCTTTTTTGGCGGTGAACTGTGTGACGCCAATTCGAGATTTTGACAAGCGAAGTCTCGATTCTAGACACAAGTTTGTTCCGGCACTCGTGAACGCGGTCCTGAGAAATATTTGTCCGGCTGGTATACAAGGTGTCCACTGTTCTGTCATCTGCATAACAATGAATATTGCTAATGCGCAACAAATCATTGATATGTAGAAGGAACAGTGTGGGGGATAGGATGCAGCCTTGTGGGACACCAGCGTTCACAGAATCAGTGTCGGAGCATGCACCATCGACAAGACCTTGTTGCTCCAATCTGCAAGGAAGCTGCATCAGGTAGTCCGTAAGATGTGATCTTAGAAAGGAGCGCTTTGAGCCATAACCGATCGAAGGCCATTGCTACATCCAAACTTACTGCCTCCCCCTTGCTCTCAATGGCTTCTGCCCATCGATGGGTCAGGTAGACAAGTAGATTACCAAATGATTGACTTTAACGCAAACCGTCTTTTTTCGGTCATTGATCAGCTGGTGACCTTCAAGATATTTCAGGAGTTGAATGTTAATAATAGACTCCATTATTTTTGAGAACAAGGAGGTAATGGCAATCGGCCTGTAGTTGGACGGATCGGAGCGATCGCCTTTCTATGGGATCAGGTGCAATAAAGCTGTTTTCCAAGATGACGGAACCACGCCTAAAGAGTGCTAAAAATAACGCGTTAAAACCGGTGCCAACTCTGGAGCGCACGTCCTCAGCACAATAGAAGGAATTCCATCTGGCCCATTCGACTTATGGACATCAAGGGTGAAAAGCGCTTTACGCGCTGCACTGAGATGGATAGTAGTAAGGCGTTCCAGGGAGATGCGATAATTATATGCACAATAAATAATAAGGGCCTGATGCGGATTTGCATACGAAGGATTCCCTTTCTAAGTTTCATATATGACCGTTTTGATTTTTAATTTTACTTAGTTTTTATTTTTTGTTTTCATGTTTAGAGCGGCAATAGAAATAAATGTACACATAGAGCTCAACGTAAAGCAAAGGATGTCCGTCGTACATATGTATGAGGCGTGTACTCCAGTACTTCGGACAAATCGCAAGGAAACCAGCGGACGATCTGGAAAAGGTTATTGTGACCGGAAAAATGGCAGGAACAAGATCCAGAGGATGAAACCACAAGATGGTCTATTCAGGTGGCTGAAATCACTGGCTCAAGTACTGGCACAGCCATCAATGAAGCCGCCGGTCGAAAATATTAGAGACATTTAGTTAGGAAGGACTGGTCGGGGCTATCACGAAGCTCAGCATTGAGCTTACGACTAGAAGAGGAAGAAAAGGAGAAATACACATTCTGTGAAAACTTCAACTATCTATCAGACATATGAGACACCTCGTTGTATCACTAATTGGTCCCGTTGGCCAACCTTCAGGTACGGACCCTAAAGATGATGATAAATTTAACAGTAAGTTCTAAAAGTGTTTCTGGAGTTTGGTCACCTTTATATCTACCCTTACAACACGGGAACATCAAAATAAAATATTAACCCACACCCGTAACGTTACCTGAGAACGTTGTCGTAGGAATAAGGTCGAAGTAAAATAAATTGAAAGTTGTAGTGTATGCCTCGCAACAGTCCATCGCAGCCTAACAACGTTTGAAGTTAGCTAAAAGGCCATTATCGGACGGCCGTATGAATTATTTGTAGGCTGTGGCCAACGCGAGTAATGGGGTGAAATTATTGTGCCACTCGTTCCGTTCACTCGGCTCCTTAGCTAATGTCGGTCCGTTCTTTTATTCATTCGTTCTTCACGTGTTTCAGTCTGTACGTTTTTAATCAAATCAAAAAATCGAAATCAAAATATCTTAATTTAATATAAAGAAGTAATTTCACCTTCTTACTATTTGTCATGATATATATAAAAATCTACTACCGGTTCGGAAGGAAAACCACTGGCCTGAGAAGAACCGGCGTAAGAAACTCAGCGGGAACAATACTTTTTTTTAAATTGACAAGATTTGAATATACTGTATTATAATTTCAGATGTGTTTTGTCTATGGTAAATATTATATAAGCTTCCGAAAACCATGAAATGTGATATAATAGAATCAGAAGTAGTCGTGTCAGCTCCTAATATGATTTAAAGTATTTTATTTTCATGAGCACTTGCAATCAATGCAAGTCTCGCATACGTTGCTCTAAGTTGAAAGGTTAGCAGTGCATAATAACAGTGGCAATTAGGCAAACGACTCTATGGAGTATGAGCCGACCCTAGCTGAAAGGCTGAAAAACGGAAATAATTATTCCACCTGTGTCTACAGGTGGTAATAAAACGATGTAATTAAAGATTTAAGCAACGACGCCGGCCTGAGGTCCTTAGACTTGCGTGCTACGAAGTTGGCTTTTTTATTTTATAACGACGGTTAGCCAGCCGCATATGTTATGACCAGTTGGAGAGTTTATTTCGTTTTATATGTTTGTCGATATAATAGCGCAATAAAGCATGGTAATATCGTGAGACAAAGATATTCATATGAATATCTTTATCTTGCATTCTTTTAGATTGGTGACGTCACATACGATATTTAAGGAGAGCATTCGCTATTTGCTTGTCATTATATTTATGTAATAAAATTAGGGACATAGTTTGAGCCCAAATTTTCCCAAATGAACGATGTGTGGCAGCTGTGATCAGCTGGCTCGCGCGAGGCCGTCGACCCCCTGCTCCGACGTGTCCGCTCGGATGAGCATGAATTAGGTAATAATTTTTTCACCAGTAGATTATGTTTACTCAGTTCTAAATGAATGTTTATTTTTAATAACATTTTTATTATCTCGTCTTTAAGTAATGAAGGAAGCTCACTGAACAACCTGTAAATCTAAAAATGCAAGATAACTAAATTGAATTTTTCACAATAGAACTGTATCATTATCAATAAAATGTCAGTACTCATTGAGTCGTTTTCAAGCTTATTACTTTAAGACAAATAAATCATTAAACCGAAGGATAGATTTCAAGGATAATCGAATAAATGTACTGAAACTACCAATTTGAATTTAGAATGAGATGATTATTATATTGATTGATATCTTTAATACATTTGTACTATGTATTAATTTAAATGTTTAAAATATCCTGTACATAAATCGTATTCGTAAATGTCGAATTAGAATATATGGCAGTAGGTAGAATGTCAATGATATAATTAGGATCCGTGTACCAAATTGAAAGTTCCGCATGACCGCAGCAACAGATTAACCTAAGCTCGGCAGGATAAACTGCAAATTCGGACACAAAATGCTTATTTAGACGGAATTCAGAATAAGTAAATTAAATTAATCTCAGCTATATTCAAACAATATTGTCTTAAACTGAGGAAGGTGATAAAAGAAAATCATGACTAGGTGATGAATAAACGATTTGCTAAGGTCATCATCAACATCGTTGCACAGCTTTTGCTGCACTTCTACGGCCGCACTCACCCGGGGAAATAGCACCGCCCCTTATAAAGTCATCATAAAATAGAGTATGCATGACTGTTGGGGATTCCGGATGGCCATGTCTAACCTTATTTTTTCCCACTCCTTTCCACTCTAAATCCTTAATGTCGACCCCATACTATCCAATAAACCTATTATATCTAACTTCCCAGGTTGACAATGAACTCGCAACTCTCCGGATGTTGAGCGTGGCTATGGGCGACGGGATCGCTTACCATGTTGATCGTTTGCTCGTTTGACTTCCTTTCAATAAAAAAATAAGACATACACTCAAGTGATAACCGCAACAGATGGACTTTGTCCGAAGCTTTGCAAAAGCATGTTATTGCCGTTTTTTAAAATACATCAATTAATATAAACGAGTAAGCGTATACTGGATAGTTGGTGATCACCGCTCTTAGTTTCTCGTGAGATTAAAATTGTAAGTAATTTTTGGGCTTTAAAAGAGTAGTTCACCATTTTAAGGTACCTTATATCTGCCTGGACTGACGACAGTTGCCACCAGAGACTTCTCTACGTCATGATCTTCTCCAGATCACAACTAACAGATCAGAAATAAAGAAAAAGCCGTGTTGGAGAACCCAAAATGTGATGTTTAAGGAATATTTTGTTCTAGTATTTAGACACTTGAGCTACTATATAGATTTGTAATGAACAAGGCGGTATTCAAGGAGTTGACGACTAACATTCAGAGTTGAAGAGTTGACAACCAACCAAGCAGCGACTGAAGAATAAAAATTCCAGCAATGAAGCAGGGCTTAAAGAAGAACATAGTGTCAGCAGATAATTCTGAGTGTTGTACACGATTGCTTGCTTACTTTCTGTAAAGTTTGAACGATAAAAGTGACAAAGCGTTCAAGTGCAGTGTTTCAAATTCAAAACGCGGGTAGTTACGGACTTTATTTGCAGTGTGGCCATTAGGGTGTTAATTATGCAGCCTCGGTGGCGAACTTCTGACAGCGGAGGCGTGTGCGCCCAGTAGATATTCGGCTCGAATATTTTTCAAGCTGGCAACATTTCGCCAAAATAAATTTTATCACGTTAATTAACAGGGCAAGTTATGGAATGAAGTTAAATTTGAAATACGTTAGGACATTGTGATTGTTGACCTATGCGCGTACCGTGTAGCAAATTGTTTTTGATTACAAAAAATAGATCAAAGATCAAGAAATTTTAATGATATTAAATAATTATGAAATTAAAGATTTTTTTACTTTTAAAAGATTTTTTACTTTCATCTCTATCGTAGTAAATACCGTGACAATCTTTTTATCAAAATGTGATCTACAAAATTGTCTAACTTTGCATATTTTTGTAAACGGTACAAATCTAGTTACGAACATATGAGCTGTAATTGAACTTTGCTGTCCATGGACCTTACGGAATTTTATTAAATGTTTACAAAGGAGACTGAAGAATGTTGAAATATTATTTTTTTTATATTTCACGAGATCAACGAATATAATGCAGAGGTAGTATTTTAAATAGTTAGAAGCAAAATTAACAATAGTGTCATATAGAAAGGTAAATGTTTAGGCCGATTGTAAATTTTATATTTTAATAGTAAAACAATCATGGAATATTACCCTACTCAAATGGATTTATAGATATGACACACTTAGTAAATTAAATAAAAATACTTTAAATGTCCGCATGCTTCTTTACAAAAGACACATCAAAGTCGATAGATCAAAAACCAAGAGAAGGAGAAATAATAAAATAACTTCGCCGGCTGAAAACTCAAGGCACCAGCAAGTAACTAGTAACCCCAAAGACATTACTTCCACGAGGCGAGCAAACAAACAAATCAAGCAAGACTAATTTAGTTAACAGCTAAACGTGCCTAAGCAAAATGTATTCACAATTCAAATCTAGAATCGGTGTAACATATCATTACCTCGAGCGGAGGAGCGCAACTTACCACATACGGGCGCATACAATTGTATTTCACTTACAAACAGATATAAGGCTCATATTCAAAGGTATTTGTTGCTACGGGCTCCAACTAACAACTGCCAACTGCAAGATAATAATTTATTCACACGCAAACCCATCCTCCCCGCAACTTAGATTGAACTTAAACGAGTATGTTGTGCGCTCGCACCCCGAGTATTATGCTTAATGAAGTTAAACATGTCCCAAACAGGCAACTTAATAGACTACGCAAAACATAATGTCGTTACAGAATAATTTTATCGCTCAGACCTCTCGCGACGTGACTGTGTAAGAATATTGAAGACTTATTAGGAGCTTAGTTATGAAAACGTTGATTCAGTAAGCCCCGAGGGAGGGGTGACATTAGTATGTAATTAAATACTTTGAAAGGATTCATTACAAACTTTCTCAGTCAATAAGGCGAAAAGCCTTTAATAATGAAAATCGAATTTAAAATAACAGCCGGCGGTAGACTAATAAATCTTGTAGATGTGATATCATCTATGTATATAGATTTATTTATATATCATCTTATATTATAAATCTGCGGCTTTACATCCTTTTTAATTTAATATTCAGTGTTTAAAGCCATAATGAGATATCAAATAACTTAAAATCTTTCTGAAGAATAGAACTATCAAAAACAAAAAAGATCTTTTAAAATTTTATTTAGTAATTCCAAAGATTACCGCGTTCTATAAAAAAGATAAACTAAATCTTTACCTTCATTTAATCATAGGCTACTATTTTATTTCAGAAATAAATTAAAATTATTCGCATTTTAAAAGATAGTAAGATAGTAGTTGTAATTTCTACCTTCACATATTTCCAGTGATGTATTAGTAGGTATATATTGCAAACAATCGACTTAAGAGATTATACTTCTAGCTTATAAGCACTGCACGTCAAACTCAAAGGCCGTACTACACGATTATAGCCAGATGCATTGAGATAATATCAACTGATAAAACCCGTATTACCTTTATCACTTCGCACAATATAGGGCACAATACCTATCTCACATAATACAGTAAAGACAGTGTTGTGGTTTAGCGGTCACCCTCTGAATCAAGACCCATAAACCCTGCTGAGACCTTTGTCTAGTAGTAGGGCTTTTATTTTTTGACAAAAACCTGAATATTATTTAAGACTATATATTAGTATTATTTTGTAGACTTACGCGAATATTCGACATTTTAAATTAAACAACTTTACGGATTTTGTCGCGGTTTATTTTTAAATGTTATCATTACCCGATTTTTCGAACGCTGAATTCCGTAAAATCCGTAAAGTTGTTTATACAAAAACTATTATATGCTACCAAAAAATTAGCTTAGTCTTATTTTAATTTCGACTCAGTTTTAATTAGATTATTTTTAAAAGATATTATTTTTTGACACTTTCTAATAAATATGATAAATGATTTAAAAAAAAATTATACAAAGACTGATGAGTTCCTAGTCAAGTTATCTGGGGTCGGATTCTAATGCAACCAAATATACCCAAAATTTCAGTTTAAAAAAAAATTCTACAAGCACTGCCTTAATATATCCACTGAATTTTACATCGACAAACTGAGGTAACAGTGTGTGGCCAATAATGGATATCGGTTTAAAGTAAACCGCATGTCGGTATCAGTTTTATGAACTTATACATTTTTTATCTGTAAACTCGCCAAGCCGCGTGGTATTAATAGCTAGACTTGTTTGTTGCTAGTTTGTTCGGTGGATACACGATATGGCCTGCATTTTTAATACATCAAGTATTATTATAATACCACCGCTGGTTAACTCACAACAAGCTATAAAAAGAGTCACTTATTAAGTTATTTTGAGCCATTTCGTAGATTTAAGACTGTGAGCCCACTCTTTCGTTGAACTCCACACGACAATGACTATAGAACTGTATCGATCTCTACACAAGATATATTCTATATCACACATGTTTATATTATGTATCATTCTGCCTATCTTTGTGATTTGCGGTTCCTTTAGTTGGAAAGTATCAGGTAATGATGTTGATACAACTAACTTATAAAATGAAAATTTTTGTTGTTTAGATTTTCACTGATAATAAAAAATATCATTGAAGTCGCGAGTAATATAGTTTTATTAATACAATATATATCAGACCATTTTCACAATGCTATTATAAGCTATTTTAATTACTGTATGTTAAGTGCTTAGTTTTCCTAACATCCCTGTTTTTGTTTATGTGTACAGCAAAGAAATGGAACACCTCACGATATATAACCCCATAGCTAGTACAAGACACTTATTATCTTTCTCTTTGAAAAGATTCTCATATAAACTCGTTATTTATTTAATTTTACTACCTTTCTATAAAATAACTTAACCGGCCTACGAAATGCTACGAAAATACATTGTTTGCAGCGACCTGATTTCCGGTGAGCTACAAGAGCGCCCATTTTGCACGACAACCGCAACATCAATTACCGGTGCTGCACATAATTGTATTTTAAGCAGCAAAGTGGATTGATCCACTCGATGTAGCTCGATTTTTTTAATTACACGTCCATTTTCGATTTTAATCAACCGTGCAGTATAGTTGTGCTGTTAATATTGAAGGTTGAAGTAATGTAAAGATACCATATTGTTATAAGTATACATATATATGCTTGCCGTTCAGCATTTTGTTTGATAAGTAGAGCTTTCTTTGACCAAGTTTTATAGACTAAAAGTAGCTTTGATTGTGTCCGTATGCAATGGTTATCATTGAACCATACAAATCACATTAAGAACGAAAATATGTACAAAGATGATATCTATAAATGAATATTAAATTACATTTAATAAATAAGTTATTATATGTCATATTTTGACTTTGAGGGTTAAAATTTTTAAATAATATAAATTATATTAAAGACGTGCGTGATTTTGAACAAAGCAATACCTTCCGGTATTCAGCATGTTTTGTAACATCAAATATTATAGAAACTAAAATCTATAGCAAAAACATACTACACAACTTGTTTTTTAACTTTTGTATTATATTACATATAGGAGAGTGTTTTTTTGCCTTCCAAATTCCCGGAAATTTCTGAGAACCTTTGCTTACGATTTTCGTAGCTTCTACGAAATCTTAAAGTGTAGACGGATCTGCTACGACGATGTTTCATTCGAACCATTTGATTTTATTTCGTTTGTGATGTGATAAAAAAAAGTTGTTTCGCTCGGTTAAAGATTCCCATTACCGGTATACTGATGCTGTATCAGTCGCGTATCTTGAGGCAGACACAATCTGTACGTAATTTATTTTTATGATAATATAATGGTATTGGAATGGATAACGATCGGTCTTCCAAGCGAAAGGGTTGTGTTTAATGTAGTGATTTTACCAAAGATCTTCACAGATGTGACAGTATACAAATCGCTAGTTTAGAAAATTACACTTGTTTAAAAGCCGTGCAATTTTCTAAACTTTTTTTTATGGAAAGGAAATCAAACGAGCAGACGGTTGACCTGTTAGTAAGCAATCCCCGTTGCCCATAAACACTCGCAACATTCGGAGAATGCGAGTGCGTTGTCAACCTGGGATATTAGATAGAATAGGTTTAGTGGATAGGATTGGGTCGGGATTAAGGATTAAGGATCGGATAGGAATAGGAAAAGAAAAGGGTAGACATGGCCATCCGGCATCCCCAAAAGTCATGCATACTTTATTTTATGCCGCTTGCGATTTGTATAGGAACATTTGTTACATAAAAATCCATTTATACAGAGTGACTGGTGAGTGACCAATAATATTAAAGGAAAAAAATAATTAGACCAAAATTTCAAGTGAATAGATGAAGCGTTAATACGGTGCCGACAGTGAACAGATGGCCAGCTGGCGCAGTTCATCGTAACTCACCAGTCACCCTGTATATCAAGCATGCATGTATTTATATATCAAAGAAGATCCAGTTTGTAAAAAAAATGTGTTGATTAATTTCGGAAATCTTGTCTTCGGAAACCTTCAGGCAATCATACTAGAAACACCTCGTTCATTATAACTAATAAAATTTTCACCCAATTTATTAATGATTTTTTTTAGTATTAAATTCGGTCGATATCGACTGGGAGTAATTTAAAATTCACTTTCAACATTTCACTCAAACATATTAACATACTGATAGAGCTAGTTAAAACTTTCAATGGGAAAGGCAAACGTTAACTTTATAGTTTCATAATAAATCCCAAACAAAAATTAAATATTCATTTCTTAGGTTTACGGATACTATCCCTGAAGATCAGAAATTGTTTATAATTGTATGTATATTTAATTTTAATATAAATCGCAGTAAAACGCATACATTTGTTTAATTAATAAAATATATATTGCTTGAATATGTACATATATTTTATACATATTAAAATTTAATATTGCTTGCTTTTAAATACAAGTAAATTCTTACTCTGAAATGTATTTTTCTGTTTTATTATAACAATCTGATCGTGATGTCTTGCCATAGATGTATCTTATGTTTAGACCAGTCCATATGTAAATTACTCCTGCATTGGAAATGCTCGCAAAATAATCGTGTGAAAAGGATTGTCTTACACCGTTATCGTAGAAAGAAACGTTTATTTCTAGTATCGAAAACAGCTGAACAACATTGGAGAGGAAATAAAAACTGCAGATGTTGCCGAATTTTCCGAGCGTCCGGCAAAAGAGAAAACTTGCACACATAAGAGCCTCGTAAAATAACGGACACAGGAGTTGTTGAACCGTAAAAACTGTTGCAATAACTGGAACGACCCAATGTAAAGACTGCCATCGGTTTGGTCAATCGAAATACTTCTGTCTGGTTTATCAGTACGTCAGTCAGAACATTAAAGTGCCAAAGGCGGAGATCTACTCGGATATCAGCCAACTGCACAGGAGATAGTATAGTGCACAAGTGTACGCGTAAACTCGGATGCACTCTCTATTTCTTTACACTTATAGCCCAATGGAACGGACGTCCGACACAACCTTACTGGGATCCGGCGCAGTACCGATATTTTACATGCCTATTCGACGCATGGATCATCTTTATTTTCAGTCTTTTGAGTGATCAGCTCGCGTTATCTTAAACTAAAGAAAAAACAAGATCACAGATTAATTGTTCCCCACGGTATTCGAAAATCAATAACCCATACAACTAGGCTACGGAAGCAGCTAGTCAAAAACACTATTGGTCGAACAACAAAGTCAATCTATCATTGATTGATGCCAGATCGAACTTACAAGCACCATCATATGTTTAAAATCTATGGATGATAGAGACGTTGTGCCCGGGATAGCCGGCGGCCGTAATGGCCCAAGTTGCACTAAGCCGGGGAATCCCCGGGACGTGTGAGGAATGCGCCCCCATACCGCCTTATTACATACGTGATTCTTATTTATATTATATCCGGGGGTATTTCCGATATCGGAAGCGGGATTAACGAGTGTACCGCCTTTTAGCGCTTTTAGCACTGCTCTAACTACCCTCGAAGTATCTTTACTTCTTAACTAATAGTGTAGTAAGTTTGACTCGCTACATTAAGTGAAAACATCGACTGAAAACAAAATTGTACATGGGCAAGTTTATTTTTACAGATAATTACAAAAAAACGACTAAATACACCTTAAAAGTGTACTTTCGTGTTTACTCCGTTATTCTGATTAAAAAAACCAACTACTAAACCGTCTTTGAAACTGAAAAATGTATAGGACCGTTTTCAAAGCATACACTTTCTAATAAAAAATAGATCAGAGATATGCTCGAACATACTTAAAAAATAGAAACGTCCGTATTGAGAACCTACTCACTTTTTGAATTCGGTTAAAATCTGTAAATACAACGATTTTAAAAGTACCGTTGGCATATACATTCGAAGACTACTTTAACAGTTTTTTAGAGTAACAATTGTTAGAGAATCCCCGTCTGCAGGGAGGTGTCAATAAATAACGCTGAAATACATTTTTCATGGCAATCTATCGTTGTCAGATGGTGTAAATAGAGTAAAGCGTCCGGCGAGCGTATCGGGATCGCCGCCTTTGTGGGCTCGTGTCCTGCGGGCAAGACTCGAACCCCGGATGCTGCGTTTCCGCTGTCAAGTGCCGACAAATACAATATTTCCTCTATCGCCTCAATTTCACAACGAATGCCCAAAAATTAACTAATTCAATTCAATTCAAATTGTTCTGTTATAAAAATGCTATATTTTAACTTGATTTTGGATTTATGCGCTATAAATGCGTTCTATTTTTAATTAAAAAATAATTTACCGGTATAGAAACAAAATAAATATTGTTTACAAACCGATGAATTATTTCATTGTGTTTTTGACTATTTTAAGTATTTATACAAATGTGTATTATTAGCTAATTTCTTTTTAACATCTTCTATTATTTATATTCCTCACGAAGAGCAATTAAGGGAGAACATTTTAGGGATATTTTTATTAGGCCAAAGAAGTGAAAATCTTACGTTATACAGGTTCATTGTGTATTATGTCAGATAGTATAAAAACTTTTTGTGCACCGGTACTACGACAACGTCTACTCGTAGCGCTTGTCAAAATCGTAGCAGACGGGAACGCAATTAAATTATGCGAACGAACTATGAAAAGTACAAACAGACGCACACTTGAAACTTCGTTAGTCAGTTTGTTAGGAAGTAATCTACGAACCTTATTTTGGCCTACTTCAACATATTTGGTCACTTGGAACTTTGTAGTTTCCCTAAAAGCCTTTATATAAAACTTTGTTACAAGCCTGACTTATGATTCGTTGTTAACTTCTTTTCATTTTGGAAACATTTTTATATTACAATAATATTTTTAACGGCCTGATATTTATTACAAAAGCAACACGGCTCATAAATGCATATGATTTCAATATTAATTTTGTTCAATGGCTTTATGAGTTTTATTAAAGTTGGTCAGTAAGTCGACAGTGTATTTTTGATTCTGTTTTTCTTTTGGCTAAATAAAGATTTTATCCTTATTCAAATGTATCTCCTATCACTTACCTTTTGTATTTGCTGAGATGAATCATTGTATGATATAGATACGTACCTGCAAAAAAGAAAGAATAAATATTAGAAAAACAGCTATTAAAACATAAAGATACCTCAAAGTTCCACTATTTCTAGATTAACCAAATAAATATTTCTATTGTTTTCGTGATTGCATAAACTTCTGTATTTTGCTTGTTGTTTTAATACAAGATTGGTTTACAAAATCTTTTTTAAAGAAAGGAAGACAAACGAGTAGACGGTTCACCTAATGTTAAGTGACCCCTCGCCCATAGATACACGCAACATCCGGAGAGTCTAGTGTATTGTAAATGTGGGAAATTGGACTGAATATGTTTATTGAATAAGATGGAGCCGGGATTAAGGATTTGGAGGGGAAAGTAGTGAAAAAAAGAGGGTAGACATGGCCATCTGGCATCCCCAAGACATGCATACTGTATAAATCAAAATTAAAAATGTTAAGATGTTGATATAAGTAACATTATTACCATTATTATTTTTTTAATAAATCTGTTTAATATTATTAAAAAAATTATGTTGATTAAACATGTTCTTGATTAAAGTATACAACCAAAAAAAAGGTAACGGACATGTTGAAACGTTTATTTCGGTAAACCGTCAAATGAAAGATAATTAAACTTTATCGCGCAAAAAGGTGAGTTCATAAATCCTGCGTATTTATTTTCATATCCTCTCATCGTAATTTCAAGAACATTTGTATCAATTAGAAAGGTGGAAACATGTGGGCACGGCGGAGAAAAAAAACAGAAGCATAAATTTAATTTTAATTCTAATTCCGCTTAGATTATTCCCGCCCCCATTACGGAGAATTAATGGTGGAATTAATACTTTGACCGCTCATGTTAATTAAGAAATATACGCCGACGGGTTCATCCTACTAATATTATAAATAAATTATAAATACTAAAGTTTTGTACGGATCTGTAATTAAGTCACGTAAAGGTTACTTAACAAATTATATGAAATTTTACAATAATAACCTAGTACTTAAGAACTTCGCCCGACGTCGTGAGTGTCCCCGTTGTAAGTATTACGTGTTAGATATATTTAAAACATATAAGAACCTATAAGAAATAGAAAGCATGCGGATAAAAAATTTTTGTATGTAACTTATTCGTGAAAAACAGCATAAATATTTTTTTTTATATCTTCGAATCAATGTATGACGCCATGTGACAGCTGGCAGATGTCAAACATTTTGTAGTAGAGAAAAAATTTACTTTTAATATAATTTTTTATTTAATAATTATTAATTATTTTATATGAAGCGTAGGCATAGACTACGTACGGTACATACATTCCATCATATAGTGTTATAGTGGCGATGCGAGCCACGGCCTCCGAAGATTACCCTAGCCTATGGATGTTTCGCATCGATAGTAAATAAAATTACACTACGTAAATTTTAATCTCAAAGCGTACGTATTTATTTTCCTTATGTTTTCTTAAATTATTATTATAATGTACCCAAAACATTACACCGTCATGTTATAAACAATATTAAACATAATATCATCGCAACATCTTCATAATTCGCGGAGAACCGTAACGGAAAACAATCCGCGCCCCATTCGTCTTCATTTCAAAATCATCGACGCCGTTGCTGAATTTCAAAGTATTCTGGAATATTCTTAACACCGTTAATAGGGACAAGGTTTGAATTCGTAACAAGTCGACTTTTGCATTAGCGGCGGCTCCCGAAATACTCTTATTCAGTTCGTGTATTACAATTTACATAAACTCCTCCGTCATTCGAGATGTATTAAGGAAATGTTATTTCACGCTTTGATATGCAGTGGGGATGCAGTATTCTTGACGCTATCTACTTCGCATTTCATATTTTTACCGACTACCAAAAAGCCGATGTTTTTAAATTGACACACATGATTTTTTATGTATTATAAACATTTAAACATTATACATTTATAAACATACGTATGTGAAAAAGAGTGGTTCCGCTGAGTTTCTTACGCCGTTCTTCTCAGATCAGTGGCTTTACTTTCCGAACCGGTGGTAGTAATTTTGATAATCAATAAGCAAATTCAAATTAAAATTTATTTATACAACATTGAAGTGATGACACTTGTTTATTGATAGTCAAGAAACCTACCACCGGTTCAGAAAGAAAGCCACTGACCTGAGAAGAACCGGCGTAAGAAACGCAGCGGGACTATTGTTTTTAAAACATGTAATAAAATATACAAACAATAAATATTACTTGAAAAGGCCTGAAGCGAACATTTCATTACCATTTAAGTAATCATTAGTATCATAATATCCTGTCACACACAAACGTTCTTTGATTTTTTTTAAATTTATTAACAGATAAGTTTTGAGCTAGTGTATACACTTCAACATCGAATAAAGATATTTCATTTACTCATATTTTCTCTGCTTAGAGAAGATTTGGATTATTTCTTTTTGTGTTCGTCAGGGGAAACCGTAAGGAACATTGTTTGTTCAAAAATTTAGAATATTAATATTAAATAAATTTCATGTTAAAATTAAACTTCAACGCGACTGAAGTGGGATTTGAAAGTATGTTGAAAATGCACAAAATGTAACAAGCTGGCTGGCTTTCATGGAGATATAATTGTATAGGGCTGAAATTGTAATGGCTCAGCCATGCCAAGTTTCCTAAGAAACGGCCTGATTGAGACGTAAATTGTCGCGCAATAACTTTAGCGAATTACTTTATTTCATAGCATAAAATAATAAAACAAGAAAATAATAGTATCACAACATAACAAGATGGTTTATGGTAATCTTATACAGTATTTTCAAATTTAAAATTGTTGTATAATGTTTTGTATAATTTACTTCTTTATTTCATTTATATTGGACGGAAACCTATCACCTTCTTAAGTTCATATACAAAGACGGGATTGCATTTTGCTTTTTGATCCACTTCAAAAGAGAAGCAGGTTCCCAATAAGCATGTTTCTATTTACTTAGATATGTTCGCGCGTATCTATCGCGCTTTTTATGAAACGATTTCAAAAGCTATCACGTTTTTTATCTGAAAAGGTATACTCACAAATTGATTCCATAAAATTTTTAAGAAAATTCGGTCCAGTAGTTCGTAATTTAAATAACGAACAGCCTGTTCCCGAAAGTGCACTATTAAGTCGTTTGAAATCAGTTTTTGTTATTTTTTGTACAAACAATCTTCTCTTATCCTTGAAAGATTCAGCCAGTTAAACAAAGCACTAGTTTACTGTTATTAACTGTTCATATTAGATATATTTAAAAGATATATATTTTTCACCAAAAGAGTCTAGAGTTATTTTTTAAAAAAAGAATACGCTCACTTGCTTAGAGTTTGACGCAAGAAATGTAAGCCGGTAGTCGATTGAATATTTCATATAAAAAATAGATTGTAATACACTGCCTTGAGCGGGATCGCTGCTCTCCAACTGACATCAAACGAACCGCAGTTTTTGAGTCGGGAAATAATACGATAGTTTCTTTGACATGATAACGACCAGACTTCACTTATTAAATCAATTGAATACATAATAATATGAATATCTTACTAGAAAATGCTTGAAAAGTTTTCTTACAGCTTGATCTCTAGTTATTTGTAGCAAGAATATTATTTATTCCGATATTACTTGCTTATATACAGCGTGGGGAGTATGATTAATTATGAGGAGTATCATTTAATTTAACCACGTATTGGGAAGAACGTAGGCGACAGGAAATAAAAAAAAAATAATCCTATATTATCAATTGTTTAGTCTCAAATTACTTTTATATTATAGTCTTTTACAACTGCTACGTGCTGCATCGGTCGTTAGTTAATCATGAAACTGTGCAAGACTGGATCGGTATAGTCATAGCAATTTTACAGATTAGAATTTTTTTCGATTTTATTCCTATTTAGTTTGTTCGATTTTTTAATTTAACTTTGATCTTATGCTTTATTTTTTAATTTTATATCTATGAACTAGTGTAGCCAAGATTTTCATTTAACGTTGTATCATACTTCTCACCCTGTATAAGGCTACTTTTGCTGCAAGCTTTATGATCAGAACGTTTTCTAAATACGAATAACTCATCTACAAATGTATCGGTGTCCAAAAAGTTACATCAAAAATTCATCAAATATTTAATAATAATATTAAAATTCTTTTATTTTTCTCACACAATACATATAAATTAAAAAGTAAGGTTACACATGATAATTTTTGACATAATAAGTATTGTGGGAGACTGATGCGCCAAACTAAGCTCTAGGCTTGTATTGTGGGAACATCAGGTCTCCACCCCTTAAACAACAAGACAGTTAACACCTTTATATGGATGATTCTATATCCACTAACAAAAATACAAAAAATAGAGAAAATATTGTGAACAAAAAATATAATTTTGGTGGTAATTAATTTAATGTGTTGTATGTATGTGTGAATAAATGCTGCAGTCGATTTATGTAATGTACATTTGGGTAAGTATAATTTAGCTATACGACAACGGAGAGGAGGTTCTCAGTATCACTATAATTAAGTTTTTGTAGCCACTCTAGTAACTTCTTTTTACACATATGCCTAATATAAGAGTAAATATGAATGTCATTATTATTATTATTAACCATTATAATTCACCCATTCATGTTGTACAGGCAACTATCCAGATAACAAAAAAAACGCCTTGAGAATTGGGTTTTTAGTTTATTACTACATTGGCTGATAGGAATAAAACGCTTTTTAAGACAATCTGGAGAAAAATTTGTTTCACTGTGATGTTTTATAATAGTGTGTAAAATAATAAACTGACGCGCAGTGAGTTTTTTGGCCCTTTTATGTAACGCGGTAGTGGGATAGCGGAATGGTATAAAGTACAGAACCTTCAATATTGCTATTTGTTTCCTTCTAGTTCCAGCATAAGAGTCTTATTTGCTCCACCTCAAGCGGTAATGCAGTATGTGATAAGTGATTGAGCAAGGGAATTATACAAAGTTTTACATATTTTTTCATCAGCTAGGTGTCGTAGAGTCTTAAATATATACATAATTTTTGTAACCTACCAATTAGTGTATAAATATGATAGTTAAAGCGTAATTTATCGTCGAAAAAAATACTTAAGTATTGGATTTCATCTGCCTTATTAGGTTGAAAACAAGAACAATTGTTCTCAACAAGTGTATACATAAATAGTGAGACTTCCAAAGTAGTAGCCTGTGTTTTTGATGCTAAATGTTAAATATTTTGTTTTATCAATATTGAGTGTGAGTCTATTGTATTTTAATACAGTGGTGACAGTATTAAACCAGTTTGAGCTTGCCTGAAAACATCACTCCACGCATTATCAC
>JAOCPS010000005.1:759797-771226 GCA_025505425.1 Graphium colonna | reverse complement strand
AGCCCGGCTAGCTCAGTCGGTAGAGCATGAGACTCTTAATCTCAGGGTCGTGGGTTCGAGCCCCACGTTGGGCGCATCTTTTTAACGTAAAAGTTTTTCAGTCGTTTAAATATCTTTGACTTTTTAATACAAGTTTCTGGATAAAATTCTCATATTATATATAAAAATATATTACAAGGAAAACTTTTTTGTTATTAATTCCAACGTATTGCACGTTGGAATTAATAACTTTAATTATTGAAAAAAATAACTGGAATTTAACTGTTATTGCTTTGAGATAAAATGTAGACTTATATTGTCTATTAATAAACTATAATTATAAACATCATTCATATATGCGTCCTGCTAAATTTAATTGTTTTTATAAATAACCCGTTACTTCTCTTTATTTTTTTTTATTTAACAATTAGAGGACGTCTACATAAACGAATGATATAGATTAAAATATAAACTGTCATCTACGACCAACAAAAGAAATTCGGAGAACTTTTATTTTGAGTATGCTTACCGAAATGTCTTTAAAATAATCATTATAATAATATAATATGTCACCTAAAATCGAAAAATTTCACTTTAAAATTTTAATCTATTTCTACTAAAAAACTAACCAAGAAATTGCTAAATCTATCATTGAAAACTATCAGCATACACCTTCTAGTCGAAAGTTCTTCATTAAATGTTATTCATATATTAAATATGCAGAATGGATATATCTTAAGTAATGTATCTAGTGGAACAACTTTACTGCCAACACTATCGCATCGCAAATAGGCCCTCGCTAGATTATTAAAGAAGATAAAATATCAAACAAGTGTTTTATTTACATGAGCACTAAGCGTGTTGCGTTTAAACTCTTGTAGTACGGCTTTTTATCTTGATTATTATTATGATGACGTATTGTAAATTATTAAAAGACATTGCCTACATTTATGGCATAACATACCAAGTTGCATCAAGTTTAGTCTTCGATTTAGAGACTAGACTTATTCTATTAACTTCTACACAAGTTCTTTCGCTTGGATTTCGGAGATATTTCATAAAATCGAAAATTCCATCGAAATCGACTCTACATTCCTATGACGGATTTTGTAAACGTCATGTATGTAAAGCAAATTTCATACTTTTATGTTTTTTTTATATCATAGCAGACGGTTCATCAGATGCTAAGCTATATCGTCGCCCATAGACACACGCAACATCTGGAGAGTCACGAGTGCGTTGTCAACCTAGGAAATTGGATAAATAGGTTTATTGGACAGAACGGGGTCGGGATTGAAGATTTGGAGGGAAAAGGAATGGGAAAAGAAAATGCATGTCCATCCGGCAACCCCAAAAGTCATGCATACTTTATTTTATGCCGACTTTATAAAGGTTGAATTCCCTGTTCAAAAATCAAATTCATAGAGCGTCGTGTCGTAAAAAAATATGGAAATAATTACTTTATAATTTTGATCTCGATGCATGAAACTTTTTGGTACAGCTTTTGGACAATGTCCTTTAAAATTTTAATATATGTTAAGTATAGTTTACGATATACAGTTTTTTTAAAGATACTAGTTGCTTGCGCGCTTTCACCTGCGTAATTTATTTTTAGATTTATTAAAAATCTACTCTGTTTTAATCCACTTTAAAAACTATTACTATTAAATTCATTTATCTCATTTTGCGCGGTAGAGAAATAAACATACAAACTTTCACATATGTATAGTATAGATAATGATAAATATACTGTTTTAATTAAATTACGCCCGTATATTAAGTCTTTGTTTTAGAAACCGGAGGTCGTAGGTTCGATTTAAATCCCTAGGTGCGAACAATGTCTTTGTGTTGTTCTTTCTTAGTTGGTTTAGGGTTGATAACCTGACTGCTTTAAACGTAAGATTCTCAGATCAGAGAATAATATTATTCTCTAATCTAAAGTGAGATGATTTATTCGTCCTAAAGCTTAATATTTCTTTGGTAGTGCCGTATATTCGTCCCATAAAGCAATAAAGAGTGCACCCCTGTATGCACTTGTGGACTGTCCTAGATTCCGTAAGTTGGCCGTCGTGATTCGACCAATATAACAATATCATAATATATAAAAAATTCAAAAAATATAAAAAAAACAGTTTAAATAACATTTTAAGGAAAACAGAGAGATTTAGATCATGATAAGAGATATTCAATAACTAAATAACTTACCAGGTTCTTTTTTTTAATTATAACCCATGTAACATATATACAAAAAATAATATAAAAAAATATTTCAACAAGGATTTTATTTTGTGTAGGTATATTCGCTCGTGTCTCCGCCATTTATGAAACTATTTTGTTTTATCTGAAAGCGCAATATACATTTGAAACATTTCCATGGATTTTTCACAAAAATTAGTTCAGTATTTTTTTTTAATTAATTAAAGAAACAAACATGTTCTAGACAGAACACGTTAAAGGCGTTTGATGTCGTTTTTTGTTATTTTCTGAAAATCCTGCTACTAAAATAAAATTATCCCTGAATAGTTCTGCTTACAATTATGTTAGAGCCCTCATATAAGTTATCACACAGTAAAGACTTCTGTATTGAATGAAATTATTTTGGGACATTTTGAACACCATAACCCATTGTCCGTTATAAATATGCAACGCCAGTTGGCATCCGTTCAAAATTAGCATTTTTTAGCCGACACAGATGTACGAACGCATTGTTTTACTGATGGTAATTATTTTGTAACAAGTGTGAAATTTTGTCAGTGACGCCACCCACGTTCTGATGTTAATTTGTATGAATACCGCTATTGGCATGACGTTATTTAATCAAATATTTAACCGACTTCAAAAAAGGAGTAAGGTTCTCAATTTGAATGTTTACGTTTTTCTTATGTACGTTCGTGCATATCTCTGTTATGAACACGAATTTACAAAAATGTTTTGTCTTATAGGGTATTCTTCCGGAATGGTAGGTACCATATTTTTTTTAGGAAAATCGTTTCAATAGTTTTTTCTTTTAATACAAAACAAAAAAATTTAATTTTGTATTTTTGCGCGTATCTATTTTAAACCAATTTCAAAAATTCTTTTTTTTTGTATGATAGACCATTCTTTGTAGATAGTTCCGTAAAATTTTCAAAGTCTCGGTTAATTAGTTTGTTTTTTAAATAAAAATAACAAAATTTAGAAATGTTTGCACATATGTCTGCCTCTTATAAACTACATTTCCACAACTGTCCAAAAATTTTTTTATAAATATCGGATTAGTGGTTTATTTTTAAAATCAAAATAACAGAGAAAATATCTTATCGAAAGCACACTTTTAAGGCATTTGAAGTCGGTTTTCGTAATTTTCTGTGAAAATAAGCTTGTGTAGTTTCTGCATATCTATGACAGATTGTGTAAACGTCATGTCTCTAAAGCAAAATCATACTTTTGTACGTAAAATAAATTAATGAAGCATAATGTCGTAAGAAATTATGGAAATAATTACCATATAATGTTTATCTTGATACATGACTTTTTGGTAGCACTTTTGGGCAATGTCTTTTAAAATATTAGTAGCCTTTCTAAACCCTTGATTATCCACAAATCAATAGATTTATAAATTAAAAAAAAATATATATGAAATTTTATCAAACTTAACGTCCCTTGTTCCATGTTTTTTTTATTATAAATTTAATCTTTCAGTTATAAATTCGGGGTACTCGGGCTGGATAGACAAATTTAATGATACTCTCTCGACCTCTTTCGACTGGGCCTTTTACCTTTGAATAGATAGATTCCTGTTAAATTCGCTAAAACCAGGTAATAAAAATTCTAGCATACATAGATACGCGTGAAGAGTGACATTGAAGCAAGAAATTCTATCGCCTATGATATTCTTATTTCAGCTATACCTAGATCAAAAAACCAAATGGCTGTTTATAAAACTGTTGCTTAATGCCAAAAATATTATTAAATCGGAAATTAATAACTCATCTAGGATTTGAACAGAAGACCTTGTTCTATATGCAAACATCCTACGTGTCTGGAACCCACACATAACTGACATTTTTAATAATAAAAATGGATTCACGTGATGCACAGCCTCACATTTTACATGCATTTTATACATAAAACAAATTGAAAAAGTATACTTCAACATCGACCATCGAATAAATTGAATTCAAAATACTACTTGTATTTTGAATTGAATCAGAAAATGTTAAGTAATAATTAATCTTTTTCCTATTTGTAACATTACAGTTTTTGGTATCTATAGACTATAATTATATATTGTATATTAAAATCTTCCTAGAAAAGTTGCATAGAGATAATTACTAATCATATAAAGGTTTCTTGCGAAAATTACTAACATATATAGTTAAACAAAAAATTACCTTTTTCAAAGTCGGTTAATAAACCGCGAATATTCAGAACCATAGACAACAACGGTGAACAACTATTTATAGTACTAAAGAGAGGCATAGAGAAAGAAGGCACAGAAATCCGTACGCAAATCAGCCTTTTGCCTCCTACACGTTTACGCGTAATCGTAGTGTATTTATGTTTAGTCTTCTTCCTTTTAGCCTTATTCCCAAATTATTTGTTGTTGGCTTCTAATCCGACCGAATATTACTTGAATATCAGTTTTTACACATATCGACTAGCATCCCACCTCCGCAATCCAAAGGGATAAACTGTATTCGACGGATGGATTGGTGGTCAGGTTATTTGAAGGCACTGATATTCTTTTAACGACTGCCAAAGGTGTTCTTGACAACCGGGACCGACTTTTTACATGCCCATCCGACGCATAGATCATCTTTCTTTTCAGGCAATCGGGTGATCAGCCCTCATTGCCCTAAACCGACCAAGAAACAGCACCACAAAGCTGTTGTTCCCCCGCGGTAGCCAATAGTGTCTGATATTAACGCGTTAACATCAGAAACTGTTGGTCCGAATTCTTTTAGTATTGGATAGCCCATTTATCGAGAAAGGCTAATAGCTATATAACATAACGCTATGACAAATAGGAGCAGAGCATTGACGGGTGAAACTGCAGGGTAGCTAGTGTTTATAAAAGCCTCTTTTGAAGACATTCAGATAATGTATCGCTTGACTAGGGTTCCCAAATTTTGTACGAGAAAAGAAGTATATTACTGTCGGAAAAATAATATGAACAGTATTTAACAAAAGATTATTTGAACTTCTTTGACCTTAAAAAAGCTTTGGATCTTCATACACATTTGTCATCATTTTTAAAATATACATAAGCCTCTCCACAATTTAAGTAGTAGTATATAGTACTATCAAGTTATTAACAGATCCAATAAAATCCTTTGCTTCGCTCTGGATACTAACTGACGTAAAAACAGTCCATTGTACTTTTTTTTTAAACAGTTAAAAGTATAATACTGGTTTTAACAGTAACGCGTGACCAAGAAAAAAGATAATATTTAAAGAAAACATGTTTATATATTCCTATAATAATTGTTTGTTTATCTGTTTTAACATTGTCACACACTTGTTATTAAGCCATGGATGAGGTAATTTAGGTTTTTCGAGAAAACCGTACAATTTAAATAAAAAATGATTCATTTGTTAATACTTGTACTTAGACACAAACTCCTGTAAATTTGTTTTATTTGATAACATATACTGACTTCCACGTAATCGTGAATTTTGAAGAGTTTACATATTAACTTGTTGGCAAGAGGATTAAATATAGTGTCATTTAGGAAAAGCTTCTGTGCAATGTAGCTCACACGATTGATATAATTTTTGGGTGTTACTTTTTTAAGGAATAGAAGACTAAGCAAACTTCATCTGATGTTAAACGATCGTGTCGCCCATAGAAACATACAACATCCGGATAGTTGTGAGCAGTCGGTAGTGCGTTGCGTGCGTCCATCTGGTAAATTGTATACAATTTCCCAGATATATAAATCGGTAAATATACACAATACCCACCGTGAAAAATGTAACCTCTTCTTTTAGGTCGGTTAGTAAAGAGCATTATTTAAAATTTATTTTTAACAGGGCGGCACTAAATTTAAATCCGGCCCTGGTCACGATGGAAAACTTCACTTATGACAAGAATTAACGGATAAGTGACATGATCGTCGACAGATCAGGCGCAGGACATCCTATGTTTCATAGTGTAAATCATCCTAAATTTTTAGTACAATACTAATTTATACTTGACCGAGGGGTTCGAACCTACAATCTTTGATATATACTGCTAGGCTCAATATCACACAGAACACATTAAAGCATTTAAAAATGCCCCATTTTCATACCTACAGTATAATTTAAGATAGAATGTATATTAAAAATTGCAGCTCAATCTTTTTTTTGATTTTTTTTATACCGTATTATTTACTTATTTTACCACTCTAACTCTAGCGATAAAGCCGCCCTTGCCCACATTTAGTTTATAAGTTTATTTTTTAGTCAATTGTACTGTACCTACTTTTATATGAGCAATAAAGTGTTTATCTATCTATCTCAATCTATGTTATTTCAAGTTCTAAATTAATTCAAATTTGCTAAGTCACCATGGAATTAAATATAAGTGTAAACGAACGAGCACAAGTACACGCAGTCACACTACAATGTTTTTTAATATAAAATAATATAAAATATTCTTTGGCTATTCGATGTATGGTCTCGAATTGTTTATATAACCGCGAGCGTTGCGTTGGTCCAGTTATCATTCGTACGGGCGGGCGACCCACTTGCGCGCAGGAAGCCGTGCACACGCTGTAATTAAATTCGACAAGAACACCCATTTGAATGGCCTAACTCGATTCCATACAGGCCATACAGGCTTACTAGGCCATGACCGCTACTTTGCCCGAGAGAATTTCGAATTATCCATGATAAAGTTCCTCGAAGTATATATATATACACATATATACACAAGATGATTGGTGAGTCACCTTCTATATTAAAGGATCATATTTATGTTTTAAAATGAGAGGCATAGTTTTAGAAGCATTTTCAAATAAATGAATGAACTGTTAAGTACAGCGCGATGCCTTCTTAGCGGAGCACCGATCTCCCCGCCACTCCGTTCTCGCCGTGTCCGCTAGTGTCAACATGGACGGAGAATGGCTGGACTGTTTGTGATATTTAATTTTTGGATTCCTCTCCATCACGAATAAACGAATAATTAAAAAGTATCAGAAAAAAAAGGGATAAATATAATATAATCTATTATGAGAGAAAAAATACACGAACTCTGATGAAATTTGGCATTCACATAGCTTATAAACTGCATTAACATATAGAATAGATTTTGAGCAAATCCAAGAAAAAATCACATCAGTGAAATTGCGGGGAGCAACTAGTTTCGTGTCTTTTTACGTATTTTTTATTGTATGTTGTACAACCGAAACCAGTCAAAGAAGTTATTCTAAGACATCTTTAGTATACAGTTTTTTTCCCTATTCTTTCAACCAAAAAAGTGTTGATGATTGTTGATAATGAGCTATATTTAAATAAAACAGAAAACCTATTCCTCATAGATCTACACTAAACAAAACGTCATATACCTTTGTTCATTTTTTATCGAATAAAAAAATCCTTATTCAAAAAATTCTGCCAATAAATAGAACGAATTCCGTCCTTAAAACAAATGATTTATAACGTTGAATTGATCGAACCGGGGTTTTCAATTTGACAAAAGCAAAAATCCGCTCCGCTCTCTATTCCACTCCACGTAATTTGTCCGATTTTTCACAGTTACGAATAGCCACCGGAGATGAATGGAGTCAGGCCTTTTCCACGGAAGGAACCACCCACTCGTCACTTAGCCCATTAATCTCGAAAACCGTCTGTCCGTCTGTCACCGGCAGTAATCTAATACGACACGCCGGCTTTGTACCCGTATTACTCGCCAGGAATTCCTCCTAAAAAGCCCTAATCTGTCAGCGGATAGGGGTCCGTCAAGGGCGATCTCGCAAGGCATAAATAACTTAAATTTATTGTTTTTGCTTGCCTTCTATTCGACCATAAACAATAAACGTCTCCCTTATCTTTTAATGTCATTGAAATATTGTCTATAAACGTCTATTTGCCCTCAGGACTCATGCGTTGCACACACACGTTCTGAGGTGGTAAAAGCATAACATCTTTTCACAGCTTTTACTGCACTTCTCCGGCCGCGCTAGTAGTAGCACCGCACTTTATAAAGTCGGCATAAAATAAAGTATGCATGACTTTTGGGGATGCCGGATGGCCATGTGGTAGACATTCCTTTTCCCACTCCCGTCCCCTCAAATCCTCAATCCTGATCCAATCCTATTCAGTAAACCTATTCAATTTGACAACGCATTCGCGACTTTCCGGATGTTAGGTTTGTCAATGGACGACGGGATTGCTTACCATCAGGTGAATCGTCTGCTCATTTGTCTTCCCATCCATAAAAAAAAAAACACATATTGACGCTCCTAAAAATAACCCTATAAAAACCTATTCACTTCTTTTGTTAGGTTTAAAGAACTTGTGTTTGCGGTGAAAAAAAGCAGAACAATGCGTAGATACGGCTCCAGATAGTGAGACAATTGTCGTTGAAAACAGGCGTTTCCGGCAAAGGACAGACAGAGGGACAAAACTTGTCGGCAAACATCATCTACTTATTATGCCGGCCACAGTGCTAGGTAAGGTAAGGTGGCTGTTCGAACTTTTGTATCGTTCACTTTCGTTGAAACTACAGATTGTCTTATTACAGTAGAAGAACCGTGTTGATATAAATTTGAAATAGGTAATTCATATAATTATATTTTACGTTCCCGTTTAAATTAAAAGAATGGAAAAACCATCAAATTTTACATTTGAGAATTGCAGTTGTTTCAGTGTTAGGATTTTGTAGTGAATACAAATTTATCGGTTTTTAAAAACCTTGATAGGACTAAATCTCAGATATCGCCATCCAAAACATCTTTGCAGCCCATTAAAGCATGCCAGATGCTTTAAAAGGATGCAAATTGCAAAGTTTTTACACATGTTAATGTAGAAATAGTAGTTACCGTCCCCGCGATCGGTTTTAATTGTTTTTGTCAGTGGATGTTAATTTAATTGCGTGATAAAAATTAACCCAGGCTTTCAAGCTATCGAACGGGAACCATATATTTCTCCAATGTATAAATTATTATTTGTCACTATGTTACTCTCCAGCTCATAAAATATATGCATGCAGATAATAAGATGATGATGATCATTCATATGGAACGCTAGTTCCATATGAATGATCATCATCCTTTCCATAAAAAAAAAATATGAATGAAGAATAAACTAAGAAATTTATTTTTATATTTCTTTTGTCCATTATTTTGTGTGCATACGCTTTAGAAATGCATCCAGACGGATTTCAATAGCATAGGGTTACAAAAGTATCATATATCAATCTAGTTTTTAGAAAACCAGTGCATAAATTTCCATTCAAATCCGTTCAATGTTTTTTTTTTATTTTACATAGTAACAAAAATCCAAGCATACTCACTTTCATATCCTTAATCAATTCATCTGTACTTATGGCCTCGATTAGAATGAAGGTTTTAAATAATATAGTCTTTTATTATTGTTACAAGTTACTTTTCCGCAGTCATATATTCTGCATTATCGTCAACTTTTCTGTTTACATGTCCAGTTTGGATGTTTACTACGTGACAGCGATTAGCAAATCCAATGCAATCATATGTAGGGCACTTCACTGCTACGTAGTATTTTACTATTGATCTTGATATGTATAATATGTTTAGCCTTTTCGATATACAAACGAATATTGAGCCCAGGTCACAATAAAAACTATATCCTATTTGTCTTTTAAAAAAGTTGATTAGAAAAGACTATTAAAGCATTGCCAACCTATAGAATGAATTTTATATTCAATCTCGTCTTCGTTAATAACGTAGCGTATATTTTCGTTAGTGTCACAAAAATAAAACAACCCAATACATAATAAAAAAGATAGAATTCTGATATTAAAATGTGCTAGGAGATCGTTTACACCCCTGATGAATTATCCTTTGGATGGCATTAAGTTATTAAATAAACCGCTCAAAGTATAAACCATGACGCGTTAAACGTTACTAAAGGATCATTAATATACAAAAAAAAATCATATATATCTGTAATCTCAAACAGAATTACCAAACAAAAACGGTTTAAATTTGACATACTACAAACTGAACTTATGTATGGCATTATTTTTTTAAATTCAATATTTCGTGAAGGACATAAAATGTTTTTACATAGCAATATTTAACACAAGAAAATATAAATGATGTTTTTTCAAGGGCAATGGCTGCATAATTTGACATTATGCTGCAGACGATTTCTAAACGCTGGTTTTACACAGTATAACAAAAAAACTTACCACAGATTTGGAATGGTGCGTACTCCTCGAGGTGCGGTGCGCCGGGGCCGCGCTCACCGCCAGCAACAACAACAATCCAATCACGACGGCAGAACGCACGTGACCACTCACTGTCCTCCCGAAACTGTTTTCCCGCGCGAATTTGAATTTCGAACGCGTTTCCCGCGCATCACCATAGAGATCCCCGCGCACTTTCTTCCCCATCGTGGAGTTTTTATCATCCAAATATACAACCTCTTGTTGCAATATTTGCGGTCGCTTAGAATCGTTTTGCAATTTACATCTACTCTGTATGTAAAAGTCTATTTCAGTCGGTTTATGTTCGTTTTTATTCATCTCTCTATTCTTAATTACTACTTGTGCAGTCTGTACCGTGTTTGGCTTATTTCTAATGGCTTCCATGTTCTGCTGTTATAACTCCAGTGAACGATTGAGTCTGTTTTACATATCTATAATAGGGTAATGTTATATACAACGCTTTTTTAACGTGAAGACGTGGTCATCTCAGCATATTAGCTGGTCCCAGATGAGCTTTGCAAGCTGTAGCTACAACCGCTAGCTCTTTATCGGCATGCTTCCTGTTACCGTGTGCCAGATTAATTTCTCTCCGGACGGGATGCTGCGTTATCTGTACGTGGGTGGCAAGCCTGTTTGTTCAACACTTGTAATATTCTTGTGTGCACAAGATATCGAAGCGATTTTCTGCAACAAAAAAAGATATTTTGTTTGATCATTGCGATAAGTCAACAACAGTTTCAGTGTCTATGGTATAACGGTTATTGACTCTGTTTGGCACACTTCCGGTTACCCAGATTTTGAGATGTATACACTTTTGATCTTCAGAGAACAGCTTTGCCTTTTTAACCGACTTAAAAAGGGAGGGAGTTCTCAATATGGTTGCTTATATTTTTTTTTATTCTGACATTTATTAACCGATTTTGAAAAAGCATTTTTATGGATCTGTATGGCTATTTTCCGATAGGTTTCATGAATTTTCCATATGAATAGGTTTCTAAACCTATTTATAATGGTTTTTTATATCAAATAACGGAAAAATTTGTCACAAAGATACATTTATATGGTGTACGGTTTT
>JAOCPS010000005.1:735783-753628 GCA_025505425.1 Graphium colonna | reverse complement strand
AATTTAGGTAGAGCATAACATCTTTTTACAGCTTTTGCTGCTACAGCCGCGCCGGGGAAGTAACACCGCCCTTCATAAGGTCGGCATAAAATAAAGTATGCATGACTTTTGGAGTTGCCTGATGGCCATGTCTACCCTTTTCTTTTCCCACTCCCTTCCTCTCCAAATCCTAAATCCCGACCCCATCCTATCCAATTACCCAGGTTGACAACGTACTAGCATATATCAATTAAATTATAGCTGGATGTGATATCTGATGTAAACAATGAAGAAATTTTGAAATACACATCTTTATTGCAATACTTTTTTTTAAATTTTTATTATAAAGTTATAATCTTAATTTTTAAATACAACAAAAATTACACAGTGTAGACATTATTGTAAACCCCGTTTAGCATCTTCCTAATGTTAATTTATGAATTTTGCTCATCTTTAATCTTAGCCTTGTTTTTAACCGGCTTCAAAAAATAAGGAAGGTTATTTATATTTTTGTAATTAACTTTGAAAATAAACTTGTGTTCTTTAGAGCAAGATTTTAACCAGTTAATAACAAAATAAGAATCTCATTTTTATTAGACATTCAACGCATTATATGCTTTCGAAGATATATATGTAAGTAATGAACAATGTAACTCATGTCTTGGCATCGTCTCATAATTCTAAATCCGTCTCCACAAAGAGAAAGATGATTACGTTCTTACGTTCTGCGAATAAATAATATTTTTGTACGCGTAATATTTATGACAATACGCAGTATCTAACTTTAGTTGCGATTTGCGACGCAATGTGGCAACATTGCATGTGCCAAATGACTCATTCATTCGCCAAAGCGCGTACATGCGACAAAAATTTGGCAATTATCGTGTTTTGTCACCGTAGCGAAATACTTCTTTGTGATGCGTCGTCCGAAGACGTGCGCATGTATTTTAAAACGTTGTATTTATCATCATCATAATATCAATTCGCTAAAAAACAATTCCAAAATCTTTTTACGAAAATGACAGAAGAGCCACGACGAAGAATGATGTATGAAGCTGAAAAGTACCATGATGTTTTATCGCACTAACATGACACATAACCGTCAAAAATGTTAAGCCATTTCTTCTTAAAATTGTAACTCGAAGTGGCCAGTGTTAAATTTACTTAATTAACATAAAATAGGTTGGACTTTCCGACCATTGCGGGATCTAAAGTAAAGTTAATAATAACCGAGCATTTATGTAGTTAATATAAATTCTCGGTTATTGAATTTGTGAGATGGGTAAGACGTATGTATGGGTAATACGTCAGATAACATCAAGCGTTTTTTTAAAAAAATATTATAAAAATGTTACGCTTTGCATACATTAACAAACAAACGCTAGTTCATCTGATGTTAAGTGATTCGTACTGCCACAACAATTTTTCAAAATTTATCATATAAAAACTTTGAGGTTATAAACACGTGTTACTGCCTTATTTTTAAAATTTTACAGACTGATAACTTAACGCCAAAAGGAAAAAAAGATTAAATTTAAAAATATGTATCATTGCTTTTTATAACGTTTTCATCTTCAAGAATGATTCATTCATTTAACAGAAAAAAAAACTACTTGGCTATGTGTTAATTATACAATATAGCTTATAAATATACTAATGCTATTTTCAATGAGACTTTCGATATCTGTTAACGATTATAAATGCACGAAAATATAGAAATCATGGCCCAAAACACGTCCCATTTTAAAGTTTCTAATGCAGTTTTTTATTGAATAGAAAATGATCTCATGCTGTTATAACGTTATTCCTTGACGAATAGCTTTGAGCTTTAAGTAGAAATATAAATAGACTATTGTTTTTAGTCGTTATAATAATAGTCTTCCGATATTCGCGACAAAATAAAAAAATATAACTATATTTCCTCCAATCAAGCTTCCTACTGCCCCTTTATAGTTTGAAAAATGACCACATCATCTTCACCAGGTGAACTTTAAGCGCGTTTTGGTATAAGGTGGTAATCTTAAAAAAAATATAAACTAGTACACTTATAATAATCACTATCATACTTTAACTTTTAAAGCCAAGTAAACTATCTATTTATATCTAAGCGGCGCGATACAAAAGACAGGTGACGCTAACAAACCACCGGATAATATTAGTTGGCATTTGCTAATGCGGGTGTTGCAAGGTATGTTTATTTTTTCCCTAGTAATTAGTTCCCCCTCAAACCGGTGTTGGCATTCCCTCAGGAATGCGGTCCAGACCCGTTCCACAGCTGTGCCCCGATGCCACGGCGTTCTTATAACATATGATAATACAATTACTGTCAGAGAGTTCGATTTGCTACATTTTCACAAAAAATATTTAAATGTACAATGTACACGTAAACTTCAGAAATCATTGTTTTGATACTTATTTACCTTACTTAAATAAATAGACTTGTGGTTAATATTTTTGCCCCAATCCTGTCGTGATATGTCCCCTAAAACTTTATTTTGCAATTTTGTCATTATATATGTTGAAAAAGTCAGTTGTCAAATATACCGGTGGGATTGGATTATATGGCGATAGATGATGTGAATGTACATTGTAGAAAACATCAAAGTGGTAGAAAAGTAATTTATTAAGTAAGAATCTAATATATTTTGTTATGAGTTCATTGAACATTATTTTGGTTAATTAAAAAAATAATATGGACATTTTTTATTTTTAAGTTAATTCTGTTTTTAAAATCGTTAGATTTCTTAAAAACGCATAGGCACCTGTTTTGCAGCATAAAACAAGGTGCTAATTTAAAGTTTAAAAAATTAGCTAATGTTTTTATATAAAATGGACTCATAGGTATAGACACGAACGCATTTCGTCGTCGGCTAAAGTAAATGGCGTTTCAAATGGAATAGAAAACCACGGACGCGTTTGTAATAGACAAAAATGACATTAGAATTTCAAATCAACACTGGCCAGTCGCATAAGCGCATCGGATCACTTTCATTCCGAGTCATGTGTTTCGATCATAACCTAAAAATACCTCGCTCGCCCCTGCCGCGTTTTTCGACGCTCAGCTGACAGTGACGTCACGATGCCACAACATAGATAAGCCACGCACACATTGCAACACGTATGCCACGTCACGAGCGCGCTTTTTATGTCGAATTCTATTGGCTCGGTCTCAGAACACGTTGATGCAGTTTTCCATTAGCTATGACGAGGTTCGACAAAATATAATTTTCGTTGAGCATTAACGCTACATAAACTAAGAATAGAAAAACACGATAAGGCGAAACCTCCATTATTTTTAGAGATAAAGTTAAAGGACAATGCCCAAAAGCGGTACCAAAAAATATCAATATCGAAATTATATATTAATTATTTCCATATCTTTTACGACAATACGCTCCATGTATTTGATCTTTGAAGAGGGAATTAAAAGAATATAATTATGAACTTTACAAAGATGACGTTTACACAATCGGTCATACAAACGTAAAATGCAATAGAAACAATTTTCTATAAATCGATTTCTCGATTTTAGAAAATTGTTTCTATTTGATTCTTTACGAAAAGACAAAGCAAAGAGTCTAGTCTCTTAAAAAAGTTTAGTAGAGTATGCCATATAAAAATGAACACTGTCCCTTTGTTTTAGTGCGTAACAACGATTTATGATGTTTTTCAAGTTATAAAGTGAATAAAACCGCAAAGCACTTCAATTAATTTAGGTGACATCATACATTTACTATACGACTTTCGATTATGTTGACACACGATATTTGCCAAGGTTTTCCAAGAAAATACAAGTCATATGCGCGGTTTGACACTCAATTCCTGTAACATAAATAATTAAATGAAATGAAATCATTGAATAAATATGAAGTTCGAGCTGCTCCCTGCGATTTACAATATATTTCTTTAATACTTCGCTCCTATTAATCACAGCATGATGTCAGATAGCCTAAAGCCTTCCTCCGTAAATGAGCTTTAGTAGTTTTTATTATAATGTAATATTTTTGATATTATTTTATTTTCCTTTCTAATATATAAAAAAATAAAACCCACAAAATCTAAATAGCTAACAAAAGTTCAGGTGTAAAGGGTTTGTCTCTTTCAAAACGATAAGATCAGAATTAATTTAGGATTTCTATCAACGTTATTTTTTTAAACCTTAAATAAAAAAAACCTTACGTATCATCATTTTGTTGTTATGTGACTGATTTTAAAACATGTTTTAGTTTTCCTTTAAAACTCAACTATTATTTATATTGTTACAGATAAACGGGGACACGTTGGAAATACCATACTTAAACTAAAGGACGATAGTTAAAAAATGAAATTATCTACGGTGACAGGTATTTTTGGAGTAAGGAAAAAACGAAATATAAATAATATTGATAATTAACATCTTTTGAAATCGAATCTCTTTAATATCGTTGGTAGAAGAAAAAAAACTTACTAATTAATATAATTATAGGATTTTTAGTATTAATCTGATAAAAATTGTCCTGCTATTCCCTGCGCGTACATTACATGAATGTTAATTGATCCGATTATCTTGGCTTGATTTTTTATCTCAATTAAGATTCAATTCCTCGGATTCCTGAAGTTTAGGTATCGCCACGCGCGATCGTAATTTCTGCAAACGGAATTCCAGTGCATAATCCTGTTTTATAAGTACTTTATTCAAAATTGTGTATAAATTAAACAATGACATATGTATAAGAATTTAGTTTTAATAAAAGTAAAAAGCAGTGCTTAAAAAATCATAGCCATAAAACATTTTAAAATATAGTCAATACCTTCCAATTCGGTCTGGACTAATAAAAAATTAGAAAACAATATTCATATTTCGTAACTTTTATTTACTTATTTTATATTCAAGAAAAAATCAACAGCTTATCTATAATAAACTCAGATCATTACAATTTTATTGCATATTTAAGAAACATATTTTTTTATATATTTCTGCGCTCAAGTGCGTGTGTGTGCATATATGAGTGTGTTCTATTTTATTTCTGTAACTCTAGTTTAAAAAGATCATATTAAAAAATAATTGTGTGCACGTATTATTTTTTATTACAGCAACACTATTTTCAATTCAAAAAGGCGGGAATGCGATGCGACGTAAAAAAGCGTCTAAAAAGACGCGGTGCCAGAGCGTGTCATGTCTCAATTCGGTCGCACGTCCCGCACGCACGTCTCGAATCATAATGGACGGAAGGACTGTCGCTACCCGTTGTTTCCCTTCCTGATATAGGAAGTCGACTTCTGAGAAGTCCCGATAATGTAATACTTTAGAATACAGGCGACCACCGCCCCAACATTGCACAGGAGACTGGGTAGTTAACTCAAATCATTGGAAAAGATTATAATTTAAAAAAAAATTAAAACCTTTATATATAATCTCCCCTACAAATGGTAAAAGTTTAGTGCGGGAGTTTTATTTAAAGGAATTTAAGTAATCTATAGAGAAGTTTCGAAACGACTATATTTTATATATGTATTATTTTATATAAATACATATACATATTTGTTTATCTTTGTTTAGTTTTACACATAATTTTGTATTTTTCGAACACAGATACAATCTGTTTATGTGTATTCTTTTTTAGGCAAGTAGTACAATTTGTTATTATAATAGATATTAAATTATTGCACCTACCACTCGTTCCTACACACAGGGTTGACTGGAAAAGAATGCATAGTGGCATTTTAAGGTAAATGCAATAAAAAGAAAATGGTTATTGAAAATCCTGGATAAAAAAACACAAAGATAATTTATAATGTCCAATAAATTATAGAGACCAGTTGATCATGACACACATTGTAGTATATTTTAAGCAAAAGAAAAACCGCAGAAACTCCAAGAAAGCCTAGTCAATAAATCTAAAAGATTTAATGTACAAAATACACGTGAACCCTGGAAATCGTTATTTTGATATTTATTTAAAAACTTAAATAATTAGACTTGCGGCTAATATTTTCCCCACAATACTGTCGTCACATTTCCCTTGTAAGTACAAACGTACTTGTAAGGAAAATTGTTAACAAAATTGTGTTGCTGACGTTTACTTCATAAGCTTACTTGGCACACTAGAAATATAGCTGATGCGAATGTTTTTATTTCTTTTAGGCATGGATCATGTTCTATAAAATTGAAGGCACAACTATAGCTTTTTTTCATAACTGCTATATCAGCTGTTATTATTGCTACAAAATATTATTTATATCCAAAATCTTTTTTAATTAGTTCACCAAGCTCACCCTGACTCACCTCCGGATGTCGTTCAATAAATATTTATTAATTATTAAACACCACAATTTACGACCACCACCAAAATAGAATGAATTCTTCAAACTTATACATTTCTATACGTTACATAATAGGAAGTAATTTTTTTCTTCTAGAAATAAAAGAACATATAAAATATAGTTTGGTTTTTTGACCATATCCAATATTTTAAATTAATAATGTTTTATTTGTAATGGTAGATAACAACCAGATTTTTTTTAATATTATCCTTTTAATATCTGTTTATATTTCGATTTATATTTTTAGTAGTTTCAATGTTCATTATTTAACGGGTTCTTCGTATCACTTAATTTATATATTTAAATTGTAGTTTCATGTATTACCCATGATAGTTTGTTGGTATCATCGGGTTTCTATCACGCCTGTCAGAATCTCTTATAAACAAATTAAATAAATACTATTTTTAATAATAAACTTATCTAGAAATTAAAACTGCTATAATGTTCAGCAAGTATTAAAGAAACAAATTTAATTATCTAAGGTACTTTGCATAATCCAAAAATCAATCAATCAAAATGTAAAGTCATGTAATCTGTACATTTTTTACATTATGACTGCTACATAAACTAAAACGCCGAACCTTGTTAAAGAAATAAAGCTACACAACTGGTGGTATTTGAAGGGGTAAAAAATATTTACGATATAAATAATATTTTGTATCACACATATTAGAATAACATTCCATATTATTTATTTAAAAACATTTGGCAAAATGGAGAATTGGTTAAAAATGGCTCTATCATCTTGTCCACGTGGACCAAAAAGAATAGAATCTATGAAGGTTCATTTCACAAGAATTTCTCGTAAAAAGTTAGCTATACATATTTAACATACATCACACATATTCGATTAAAGATTAATTAGGAGTGAAAAGAGCAAATTACAAATTTCCAATGAAATTTTGCCACGTGCACAAACACTGAGAAGCAATTATCTTTGAGGGCGGTAATTTTTGTGTAAAATATATTGCTGCTTCTTATTTTACGGTAATCAATATAAATCATATGTGAGGAAATATCAATTGTTGAATATATAAACGTTAATAAAAATCAAAGGTTATTTTAGTGGAAAACACGTGGAAGTAAATACAAAAGTTCCAATCAGAATCAAATATATGTAGAAGTCGTCAAAGCTTACGATTACTTCCATCTAAATTCGTGCAGAATACACAAGGCAAACCTAGAATCGAGAATACAGAGACGCCATAAAAAATGGCGTAAAATATAATGGCGGGCTAAACTTGTGATGACGCGCAGCATCGGCCGGGGCAACGACACCTGACTCACGTCCTGCGCCGGCTAACTTCGCTGAAGTTACACCATTGCTTGTTGAAGTATTTATTACTTTGGAACTTATTTTTTTTAATTTTCAACTACAGGTGCAGACAACAAACAAATTATTTTTGCCATTAGTACATGCATCAACGCAATAGTAGATTTTACCGCCATTTTACGCGTACATTCTCTGCATATTGTGACATTAATTAGTTTGATATTATTGATCAACAAACGCAATTTGCCTCTAAAATTGTTTGCTCATTAGTCACATTGAATTTTAAATATTTTCCGCATAGTAACTCAACGTTTCAGTCCTCCTTAAGAAAGTCGTAAGGCAGGTTTGCTTCGGCATGTAAGTCGGCATTAGTTACAACGAAAAGAACAATTCAGCAGAAATGCAGAGCTAGCTAGCTTAAATGCTTTCCAAAACATTCTTTCGTTACAATTTTAACCAAAATCTTATATCCATTCCATTTTTTAAAATCAAACTCAATCATGTTTGTTTCTTAATTTCATACAATGTAAAGGTGGAGTATTATCGAATGGTTTCAATTCTCTTTTTAAATTTCAACGAGCAATATTAAAAAATATCATTTACAGACATTTAAAAATTATTATAGTAGTGATGTTGTAAGGAAAACATTTATTATTTGCAAATGGATGTAAGAGCAAAACAAAAAGACATGTTTGATATTCGCGTCCACCATATTAGGAGAGGCAGCCCATGTCCGATTTGTATTTTATGATTAATGCAGTCAGGCAAAAACTCTATAAAAAGGATAAGATGAGCAATAAATGATCTGAAGCGTTTGTGGTTATATTATTACTGACAAAGACGTGGAAATGCTTTAACTAAATACACTTTTAATAATATAGGTTGGTCCTTTAGAACATTAACGATGATAACTCTTTTTAACAAATAATAAGGGCTATTTCTAAAAAGCAATAATAGCTTCATATTTTTGTTTTTATTTTTTAGATAACATTACGAATTGTCCTAAATATTTTAGAGGAATATTTTTGTTTAGAAAATAGGGAAATATTTCGTTTTTATGTTAATACTTTCAGAGTTATTATAACATTCTCCGTCACACATACCCTTTTGTCGTATTGTATGTCTCTTTATTTTTTCAAATACAAAAATATTTTCAAGCAAAGGTTTTTGCAATTTTAAATAGTAATGAAAGTTATAAAAAACTAAAAATATGTTGAAATATTTTTGAGTGAATAGTATATATACCCTGTTTATTCTTTATGAATAAATATATGTAGGCGATATTTGCATAAATTTTTGGAACCCACGAACCGGCCGGCTTCAACCAACGCTAATTAAAGGTTAAGATACCATTATAATCACTACAATCAATTTAAACTTTTATAAAATAAACACTTTTTTTATTTCTCCACGCAATCATAATGTATAATAAATTCAATAGAAAGTTCTATTTATTTATTTATACATTTTGCACATACAAATTAAATTCACAAAGGTGGAAATGCCGAACGATATTTTATATAAATAACCAAATATATAAATAACCAAAGATGAAAATGAAAAAAAAAAGACTCTACTTTTTTATTATTATAGCACCGTCAAAATCACATCGGTCCTTTTTAGATATAACTGTAAATTTGCCGATAATCTATAATTTAAGTTGTTAACCAGCTGCTTATGAAATAATTAGCTTTATTAATTTATATACATATATAAAAACTACAAATTATTTTGAGAGGTCTTAAAGTTTAACAGTAATATGGTAAAAAATGGTGTCGTGAAACTATTTTTGTCTATGTGCGATCGAATAATTCTGTTAACATGACAAAGTGTCGCGTTAAATGCCTATTTAGAAGATATTTGAAATATTTATTTGTTGATGAATAGATTTCGAGCCATATCGAATTTCCTCGAAGTAGTTGTTACGCGGCGACGCGCGATTGCTAGCGACGTTGACGTCACATCTCAAGTTGCATCCGCCATTTTGGCAATAAAGTGAATAATTGGTACACGTCAATAATAGTGAATGAAACGCGATTCTAAAACGCCAGCTAAACTTTTGAGGTTAAAATCACATCAGTGCCAACAAAAATCTTCCTTTTAATTTGTCACTTGCTTAAATATCAAACAAATTCATTTTTATTGATTAAAACTATGAAGCTTAGTAAAAAAAAATACGATAAAGCCTTCAAAATTCTTAAGCCACGTGGCGGACAGTTTCTTTTATATACAGATACGGCCTATGCGATACATAAAACATAGAATATATTGAACAAATACTGTAATAGGTCATCTATTCATAATAAAAAATGCTTAAAGTTATAAATCTTTATCCAAATTCATTTAACGTAAACTTATGCACATTTCAGGCGGCATGCGTTCCGAATGCTGCCGCTTTGAGCACTGACCGCCGGGGCAGCGCTGGAAGCGCTGCGGGCGCGTCGGTCGACATTCGGGCGCGCGTTCCCGCCGAAACGGGCCGGCTGGCGTGAACGGCTGCGATTGGCCGAGCGCGGCGCAAGGCCGCCGGTTTTCCCGCGAACAATGCCAAATGGTGCATTTGTCAAGGTGAGTTCGTTCACCGGCGACGCGCCCGCTCGCTCGTCGAAGGTCGCAGAGGCGTTTCGTTCCGACGCCGCCGGCGCACGTTAATTATTGCGCGCGGATCGGTGTTGTTGCAGGTGATCTTGGGCCTATTTCAATACACTTATTTTTCTGAATTGTTCGTTGTACATAATTAAGGCAAAATTTTATTATAGCTTGAACTTTTTATCCATTTACATATCCCTAAATATTATATTATAATGTTTCTGTAAGTTTTACATATGTTTAAAATTTATTGCTTCATTTATACTGAATAAAATGTCTACAATATTTTTGATTGTAATAGGAGCTTTATCGTTATTATATTTTAACGTTTGTATACAACTAACACCATCGACTGAAACAAAAATTGGAAAAGAAGCCGTCGTGATTTGGGTGTAATGGGAAAGAAGAGAGAAGAGAAGTATCAAGTGCTACGCCCGGATGAACTTCCCAGTTCGGCCGACATACGCGGGTCGGTGGGATCTTCGTCCGTTTGTATCGCTTATACGTTATATCGACGCGAACATGTTCAGACATGACCGTCGAGTATCAAGCAAATAGCGAACGAGGGAATTGAGAAAAGATAAAACCATTTTTAAAAGAACCTTTTGCAGCTTTACCGCGCAACATCAATGAATTGTTTGATATTTAATTCACCTGTTTTAGCAGGGGATTAAATGAGATACTGGCAATTCGTTGAACGCGAGAAAGCGGCATCTACAAATTTTCCTTTTATTAATTTCTTTATTGACCTATATTGGTGACAATTTATTGTATCTCTAACTTACAGTTCTATTTAACATAACATTTTCAACAACTGAAAATAACAAATGTAAAAATTAAATGTGTGTTTATCTAATTGTAGTTTGAATCTACCTCCTTCCATTTTTCTCTGTGCAAAGTTTCCTTATAAATAAATATTAATGGACGATTACACTCAGAGAGGACAATTAGCGCTTGCATTAAGTATGTTTGTGCACATTGTTAAGTACTAAAGACTTGTAATGACATAAATTTTAAAGAAATTTATTTTACATGGCAGATTATTAAATCTTATGCTTATTATTTCCAAATTAGCGTCTCCGAGTGTGGTGGAGGTTAATTTACTCTGCTTATATTTTTTATTTTTGTAAATGTCATATATTTTTTTTTTGTTTGAACCAGTATTAAAAAGTTGACGAAAAAACGAATTGGCTCGACTTTTATTATTAATTTGATCTAAGTTCCGCATTGATCTAAGTTCGAGCTTTTTATATGTAATTTTAGTAAATTTTACACTTATCAATTTGCGCAGTAATTTAAGCAGAAATCTTTGACATTTGGTCTAATTTTGTGTCATGTCATTTTAATGTGTTTAAACGGCATATATATTCAATACATTTTTTACCGTGTTTACTCTGTTTAATTTTAATTCTATTTAATATTGTACTCCTCCGTCAGCTCAATAAATTAAAATTAATAAAAAATATTTCCTTAAAATTTATCGCATTATATATTTTAATTTATGTAACAATGTAGTATGTATGTATAATTGTTCAGGGTGACTGGTAAATCACTAACTATAATTAAGGATAGCGATCGATTTTTATCTTATTTATGTAATAAAATTAAGGGCATACATCTTGACCAAACTTTCCAATAAATCAATGTATGGTGGCAAGGCGTGGCGCCTGATTGGCAGTACGCTCGCCGACCCCCGAGCGCACCCGCCTTCCGCCTTCCGCCGCCGGCCGCACGTGTCCACTAGGATGAACTAGCGTTACGTAATTGTTCATTTAATAGAAGAGATTCACAATTCAGCTGATATTTTATTTTTTATCCGTCCATCATTCATAGTTATTTATATTTATATACATAAAATAATACAAAAATATGATTGTAGTTACGGGTTGAAGTTTTAATTTGATATATTGCCTTGACTGCATTGAATGTGAAAAATAATGAGAATTATTTATATGTTTTGCTTAAAAATCATCATGATCTATCATTAAGATGGCCATGTGGGAAAAAATAGATATTTAGTGCCCTTTTTCTTGTTCCATTATCGTCGTATAATTACGATAGCTTTTTAAGATTATATTTATAAATACTATACCTCGAATGTTTTGATATCGGCCAGCTCTCGTAGAATTTTTCTGTAATATTGTTTTTAAACATTTACCTTTTAATTTGTCTATCATGAGGAGATAAATTGAATAGATGGAGGAGTATGAAATTCGGTTCAGAAAAGTTTTTTTTTATGGAACGGAAGACAAACGATTTGACGGTTCACGGATGGTAAGCGATCCCGTCGCCCATAGACCAACGCAACATCCGAAGAGTCACAAGTGCGTTGTCAACCTGGGAGGTCGGATATAATAGGTTTATTGGATAGGGTGGGGGTAGGGATTAAGTATTTGGAGAGGATAGAAATAGGAAAAGAAAGGGGTAGACATGACCATCCGGCATCCACAAAAGTCATGCGTACTTTATTTGATGCCGACTGTATAAACGGTGGTGGTACTTACCCGGACGAGCACGGTCGTAGGAGTGCAGTAAAGGCTGTGAAAAGTTGTTATGCCCTGCCACCTCTAAGACGTTTATACAGAATAAGAGTACAGATTTAGGTTTATACAGAGAGAACTATAGGGCCGGATTTAACCTTAGTGCCACCCCATTAAAAATAATTTAAAATAATTTTTGTTTTAAACAGACTTAAAAGGAGGAGGTTGTATTTTTGTCTGTGTGTTTTATGTTCATTTATCGATTCATTGCTCTGCTCAGAAAAAAATCCTTAAAAAAAATAGTTTTTTTTTAAGGATTTTTTTCATAATAAATAAAAAAAAAAGTACTTTAAGAGTATTGATTATAAAGAGTGTTCAAGAAATAAAAATCTAGGCTTGTGTAAAAAAGAACAGGCATTTTCAATAAGGTATTTTTTTTCACGCTTCAAATTTTGCCACGCCTTGAAAATTTGCCGCCCTGGGCACTAGCTCCGAGTACCTCTAGTATAAATCCCGGGCTGGATGATTAATATTTTATATGATATGCATTTTAAATACATTAAATTAATGATAACACACACTACTGTGCATTTCATATATCACAACGACGTAATGCATAAATATGAAGTCAAGTGATTTCTTCAAATTATGCGAATTGATCAGTACTTATGTGTAATAGTATACATTAGAAGAAGGGGACACATAACTTAAATAATAGAAAAAAAGATTTAAATAATTAAAAATCTTACGGTTGAAGTTCGATCGTTGCAGGATCTCTAGCAAACATAATTATGTGACTTTGTTTTATAGTCCATTATATGCTTAAGTACGGAAAAAATTATTTAAAATTCCCGCCCAACTTAGTTCATTTGTGTCAAGTTTGCACCAGATAATCTTTATCGTAAGCCGATAAGATTGTAAAGATATTTAAACAAAAGCATTAACGATCATTGAACCTAGATTTCCTGGAATATTACTAGATTAGTATTAAGGATAATTCAAAGGAAAATCAATTCCGACGTTTTAGAGCTAAATTAATTTTTATTAAAAGTTATATTAAATGATCAATACATATACTTATCGCTAATCCAATTCCATTTCACTTTGGACGATAATATAGCTTTTAAAATAGGACAATATAATATAATTTACCGAATATGCCGTTTAAAAATAAGCAGTTAACCGATGTAAGTAAGCGCGTTTAGTTACTTCAGCTATTTCCGTAGTATAATGTCCCATGACATTCTACTTTGGGGAAACGCGGCTGATGTCGATAGCATCTTTGCCCGCCAAAAGAGTCGAGAGAGACAGTCTATAACCTAGGCCCCAAAGAACCTGTAAGAAACTTGTTTAAAGAAATAAAAAAATGACTGTTGCTTCTCAATATACATTCATTACAGAACCTTATGTATGTGCATAAAAATAAGAATGAATTTCCAAGATATTGTAATTTACATAATGTAAATATTAGGAACAAGCATAGATTAATCCCTTCTGCCACAAGTCTGATAAGTAAGTCTTTTATGGGGCAATGTATACGCTTCTACAACAAACTCCCGGAAAAGGTCCAAATATGTTGTTAATAAATTAAAAAAAACATTAAGGATCGGTTGTGTGTTGAACTACTCGCGCCAGGTTTTTTCAAAACTTTAAAGGATTATATTTTTAATATATATTATAATTTAAAAGATATTTATAAATATACATATATAAAAAAGACTGCTCCCCCTGAGTTTCTTACGCCGGTTCTTTCCAGGCCAGTGGCTTTACTTTCCGAACCGGTGGTAGTAAATGTGACAATCGATAAGCAAGCAACTTCAACATTGAAAAAAGATATTTCATTTAATTTCGTTCATTTCACGAGATTTCAATCTGGAATCGTTATTTTTATTCATTATTTAATTTCTTTATTCTCTATTATACCGATTAATACATTTTAGTAATATATTTGCTTCCAGTTTGTCCAGAAAGTATATATATAATAAACAAAATAAATTTGTATACATCTCTTTGTCGCTACGTCATCATATTTTCACAATCTTAAAAAACTTAAACTATGAGATTTTCCCGAATTTAAATATAAATTCCTATTAATGTAGCTATAAAAGCATTTATAAATTCGGCATCGCTCTACCGCTAAGGCAGATCGTTTTGCGTCACGCGACGGTATTTTTGGGCCTAGAATGGAATCGCCAATATTTAAGGCTTTTTTGTAAATGTTCGAAGGGTGATTATAAAGATAGATCATAAACTAAGTCTAAACAAAGGATTTTTAGGCTAATATTAATAAAAATAATAACACGAAAAAAATATTAAATCCATGGCTCAGTTTAAATTTCTCATTCAAATTTTAATTTTATAAATATAAATTTTAAATTCTTCAAAACTTTAAGTTTTAAAGAATTTGTTATGATATATCGTATCCTGTTCTTACCACATATACATCAGTTAAATATTGCAAATTATTTTAATTTCATTTATAAAAGTTATAATTTCCATTTTTTTTTATAGAAAGGAAGACAAACGAGCAGACGGTTCACCTGATGAACATAGGGAGAGTCAAGAGTGCGTTGTCAACCTGGGAGATTGGATAGAATAGGTTATTTGAATGAGATGGGTCTAGATTGAGGATTTGGAGTGGGAATAGTAAAAGATAGACATGGCCATCCCCAAAAATCATGCATACTTTATTTTATGCCCACTTTATAAAGGATAAAAAGCGTTATACCTGTAAAAACACTATTTTCGACGTAAAAGTTATGATATACGATGACTCATTAGGACAGATTTTGATACACAGTAGTAAAGAATAATTTCATAGCGAAGAAAGTATGAAATAACAGAACCTTATGATATGCAAGTTTATTATTGTAGATAATTACAAAAACCATCTTCAAACGCCTTAACAGTACTTTCGAAATATATCTTCTCTGTTACATTGATTTAAAAAACAAACTATAATCGAAACTTTGTAAGACAATTTCGGAAGTAGGGGTATACTTCCATTAGATCAGATAAAAAATTACTTTTAAAATCGGTTTATAAATGGCGGAGATACGCACGAAAAGGGGGGATTTTATCAATTCGGATGTTTTTACTTTCGATTCATTAGTTTGTTATTTAAATAAAATATAACCAAATGGGAATGTTCGCACATATCTCGCAGCTTAAGAACTGATTTTTCTTCTGATACAAAATAACATAAAAGATACATTCGAAAGAACAGAAAGGACATCAAACACCTCAGTCCTACCCGTGATCATGAACGCTGTAATGGGTTCGAAACATCGGGTGATAAAAATTAAAAATAAACCGCGATATAATCCGTAAACTTGTTTAATTTAGAATGTCAAATATTCGCGTACGTCTTGGAAAAAATAAACTTATTGTAAACTGAGACATTTTCAAATTGATCAAAAATGTTTTTAAGTCAATCTTCAGTTATTCTAGTACTTCGTAGCTACGAATAAGGCGATTTTTCTCTACTTCATCAAAAAACGAAGTCTGCTATATGCGTGACGAAGTGACGACATAGAGGGACATCCTCGACATCTAAACTCCCAGACCAAAACCGCTTGAACCAACTTAATAATACTGAGACGCTGAATCTGTAAATGTCAAAATTGATTTCGCGGCTTGAGTCGCATTTTGCATTTATGGCGGGATATTATTTTTACTTTTTTTTTAAGATGACAAATGTTTAATGGTCCAACAACCAATCAGATAACAAATAGTAAAACCAAAGATATTTTACTACACCTTTATATATACAAAGCAAGAAATACTTTTTGTCCGACTATTTACGATTACCAAAAAACTAAAAATATTTTTGACACATTTTATTAAATAAAAATGAACTCAACGCGTCCCGAATTTTATTGCTCTTTTAATTTCTCTCCAATGTTTCCTTGTTTGATAATAAGGATAAACTTGAGTTAATAAATGTATCAATTCATAATCAGTATTTTAGCCATTATTTTGATATATTGTTCATGGTTATTATTTACGTCATGGAAATTATGTTGACTTGAGTCAAATTAAGATAAAAGAAGTAGTATTTTTAGTTTCGTCGCGCGGCGAAAATTCATTATGTTAAAATGGGACAAAACAACCCATTATGTGTCGCTTGTATGATTGAAAATGTCGAATTATGTCATCGTGACTTCTAGTCCCCCGGCAAAATGTCACAGTGCGCGTTTGGCCTTAAACTTACACATTTTGACAATTTTTATAACAAAAAAATGACGGTCTTTATTTGATTCTGTTAAACTATATTTATGCAATTTATATAGTCTTAGTTATATCTTTGTAAAGTCGACATAAAATAAAGTATGCATGAATTTTGGGGATGCCGGATGGCCATGTCTACCCTTTTCTATTCCCACTACTTTCCCCTCCAAATCGTTAATCTCAACCTTATCCTATCTAATAAACCTATTTTATCCAATTTCCAACAACGCATTCGCAACTCTCCGGATGTTACGTGTGTCTACAAGCGACGGGATCGCTTACCATCAGGTGAACCATCTGCTCGTTTGTCTTCATTCCCATTAAAAAAAGTTACAAGTGAATATTTAAGTTATAACTATTCAGCTTTGTCATGTGTAACAAATATAGTATCGCTATATATTAAAAAATATCATGTATGTCTTTATTATTTTCAAGCCTTAAGGCCTTTAGGCCTACTTATTTTAGCATTCGCAAGAGTTTCACGGTACTTTTTAAGACATTTGGGTGTATGAAAAATATCCAAGCAACCTATTAAATATGTAAGATCGTATTTATGCAGCATGTAATAAAAATGAACAATGGCCAATTCCTAGTTTGGTCAACAAAGAAACAGTTTTTTCAATTACTTTTTATTAAATAAAGGTAAAAGTGAAGAGACTCTATTTTTAAATTATCCTACTGGGCTGGGCCTCTTCTACAACGATGGTATAAGGCATAGTCCACCGCGCGGCCCAAGCGCGTATTGGAGGACTTCACGTATTTTAGAAATATTATTTCTTAGATAAGCAGGTTTCCTCACGACGTTTTCCTTCACCGAAAAGCACGTGGTAATTAAGCACTTGAAATTGCAATACGACAATAGACTTTCATTGGTTCCCGTGCCGGATCGAACTCAGGTTCGCCTCGAGTACATAGAATTGAGAGCGAGCGCCCGGACACTGAGCTATCACAGCTTTACTTTATTGAATAATTGCATCCTAACCTAACCTAA
>JAOCPS010000005.1:717394-728911 GCA_025505425.1 Graphium colonna | reverse complement strand
GACATTAATAATATATATTTGCATCTTCATTATAAATATTTTTTACCAGATATAATAAATTTCAGTTAGATTATAAAAATAAGTAATATATATAAATATAAAGACCATAAAAGGTATTAAAAGTCTCCAAACAACTTATGCATAATAGAAGAGCAAATATTAATTTAAAAAATTTAAGGTATGTAGATGAACAACCTACTGACACCATAATTAATTCACAATTCCATAATTACAGAAGAACTGTTAATTATTTACAAGGATATTTACAATATTGAAATATGTTTAAGCAATTAATGCATGTTACAATCTGATTTTGAATTAATATATCACAAGTAATAAATTACAAGAATAGTATCCAAAAACTGAATGTTATTGAAATTGAGAAAATGTTTTTTTTAATATATGTTTGTATATTAAATAATTTCAACAATTATCAGAATGCCAATAAATTCAATAAAGAAATATCTTCCTCAAAAACAGTATATTATAACAGGTGAGTGCGTTTCTTGGTTAAATTCAACTTATATGAGTAAATTATTTGGAGGATATAAAATTACAATATATTTACCTTTATGGGTTGTTCCAATGTCACATGCCTTTCTTCGAACGGTAAAGAATTTGAATGGGGAATAAATAAGGCTCGAGGAACACCCGCTTCTTGGTTGTTGGGGGGCTCCTGACCAGCAGTCCAATTGTAGTCCATATTTTTTATAGTATTGTTCATTTTTGGCTTAACTTTCTTACTCTTTGCTATCACCATCGCACACACCACTCCTCAAAGTCAACATCAGTACTCCGTTTGTGATGTGACGACGGACACATCGATGATTGGATCCAGCATTAATTCATGGTGAAAGGTGAACACTATTTACTGCCATGTTGAGCATTCACTAATCTCAAAATATGCACGTAGTAAAATATAATAAAAAATCTCATAGAATTTCCAACACCCATGCAAACTTTATAAAACTGCAGAAATGAAACTTGATTCCTCTCTCGCCTCAGCCGTTCTGATACCGTAAAGTAGGAGTTTTCGAAAGAATTTAAAAAAGAAATTTATAATATAACTAGACTGTGGGTAACAAATATTACAACTCACATATGCCCATACATATTATAACATAATATTATGAGGGCGTTGATCGAAATTATCGTTCGAAGAACTTACGAAATGGGCGCACGAATCGGACATTTGTTTTGTTGAGTTGGGTAAATTTATAATATCTGTATAATCTATGTCGCTACGGTATCACAGTTCATTTGTTTCATGCAACTGTTTTTTTTAGTCTGTACACTACATTTTAAGAAAACTTTAAAATGGACTGAAAAGAAATACAATAATGGCATTTAGGATCTTACAATATCAATAATATTAAAGCATAATAATTAATGACTTACAAATTTTTGATGAATTTAATTTTTTCAAAATAATTTTATAATAATAAATAATTTTAAAAGAATAACAGAAATATCAAGATTTATTTACAATTATTTTGGGCATAAAATACATATTGCTTTTTTACAAACAATATATTCCTTAAAAAATGTATTCCACGTTATATAAAAGCAAATTATAAGACTTAAAAATATTGTGATTATTGCAATAAACTTTGAATTTAAAACTTTTATTACTTTAACACCGTCATCATTTTACCTCATGATAGTTTTTTCTCCTTCTCTTGCAATCATAAACATCTGTACATCTGTTTCATTTCTATGTAATGTTGCAAGTTAACGTAAAAATTTTCTTTAAGTTATCAAATCCTGGCTATAGGTGGCGCAAGTAACGTCAAGTCAGAAGGAAAAAATCGAAACTCGCTCGCCATTGTAGTGTATTGAGAGAATTTGAGTTTGAGCCATTGCAACGAAAACGGTTTTCTGCCTTGGGTCTTGTGTGAAGTGTGTTTATGCTGTGTGTGATTTTTATTCGGAAAAAGTGAAAATTTTTGTGATTTTCTGTTTTGTAAGTATGGTTATTTCGATTATGAATTTTACCTAGTAACGGGTTTAGGAACAGCGTTAAATCTATTTCTTATTCGTTTCAGTCCAACCTATGGTTCAATATGGCCGTTCTGATATTTTAATCTTTTCTGTACTTTTACTTCTAACGGGTTATCGCATAAAGTCTAATTTTTCAATTTCGTGATTTTTGATTTGGTTATTTCGTTGATGTGGCAAAATGACAGTATGGATTTTGACGTTTAAATTCTGAGTCATTTTACTGCAATGCTCCTTGAAATCTGCATTATTTATTTTCGCGCAAATTGATTTTTTGTAATAAGTTCATGGAGGCCACTATTGAGCTGTGTTCATCTATAATAAAGAAGCAAGTTGTTTCAAACAAGAATATACACCATAAAAGCGGTATAACATTATTATTTTATTCATATTACGTGATATATCTTTTACACGAATATACGTATGCTTTATTAATTATGCATACATCATATTTTGCAATTTAGCAATTTTTAGAAATCAACAAATAAGTTATATTTCGAAGATTTTTTAATAATTTATATCAATATTAATCGTATTGCTTATATATAACCCATTCTGCTACATACTTTATTGAAAGTACCTTTTAAATTACAGTAATATTGTAATTGTCACAATTATTATACTTATTATGGGAATTTAAAATAGGATTTTTTTGCTAATAAGGTTTTTATATGTCAAATTATACACTTAAGTACTTGTCAATACAAGTATTTATTTATTATAAAAGAAAAACTATTTCTTTTCAAATTCGTTTTTAAATACACTTTGGACCAGGGATGAGCTGTAGCAATTTGTATAAACTGAACTACCTAAATGGCAAACTACTGTCATCAATTTGAATTTAGGAATTTATTACACTTTATTACTCTTTTAACCAACTTCAAAAGAGAAGTTTTCTTAATTAGGATGTTTCTATTTTTGATGTATGTTTTCTATCTTATAGGTTTTTTTTTCCAAAATTGTCTCATAAAATTTTCAGAAAAATAGTTCAGTAGTGTCAAAAACCAAAATAAGTAAATTAATTTTATGTATGTTTGTGAGTCCCTACTCCATTTATTAACCAATTTTGAAATTTTTTTTTCATCAGATAGGGTATTCTTTCTTTATGGTCCACTAAAATAATTCAAAAAATTGTTGTAGTTTGTTTTTTAAATGAAAATAACAAAATTTAGGAATGTTTGCACATTTCTCCGCCACTCATATACTTTTTTTAATAATTCATTTTTATGTAGCCATTGTAGGACCATTATAAAGTTATACTTTCATAATGATCCTACAAAATTTTTTATAAAAGTTGTAGGAGTAGTTTGTTTTTAAAATCAAAATAATGAAGATTTCTTTCAAAAGTACACTTCAAGGTGTTTGAAGTAGGTTTTTATCATATACTTGTAATGAAAACTATATAGATGATAACTTCATAAGATTCCTTAAACCATATAAGAGTACAAAACATAGAAATTCAGAAATATTATTATTATACCTTAATTTTCTGAATTACTTTCATTTAAAAGTAAAAAAAATATATAATTTTGATTTAAATATTAGCACTATTTTTATTTTAAGATTAGTATATATTACTATTACTAATATGTGTATTATTCTGACAATACATTGTGATATTTATTCAATTTTTGATAATTCATAATAATTATCAATACAAGAATATTTATTTATTTATTCTTTGTCGTAGACACACAATAAAACATATATGTATGGAAAATACAAATAAGTATGTACAAGGGTGAGTCTAATGCTATGAAGAGTTCTTTTCCAGCAAACCCAATAATGAATGGATAACAATTATTAAAAAAGTAGATAGGCGAATATTAAAACAAATATTTATAAATATTGTATCTGATTTTTGACATCTTTTGATGTCTTCTATAATCAATGAATATTTAGTCTTCAAACTATCACATTACAAACTGTGACAAGTTTAAGCATAGGTATCATATGAAATATATTCTGAATAAAAATAAATATATAAAGTAAAAGTAATAAATATTTTTGACTATTAAGGAGATTTATGGTCTCCCTATTAATATTAGTAAATCAGGGTCAATTTTTTGGCACATTCATTACTGCAATATTATTATATTAATAGAGCAACTTGCATTGAGCTAATTTTTCAATGTTTGGACAAATTAAATTTGAAAATGTTCTAATATTTGAGAACAGATATTTGGGAATACTAACTCTTCATAATCACTGCCTCACCATTTAGATTAGTTATTAGACAATAGTAACACTAAGAAAATGTTTTCTGTGGGTAAACCCATTTCCTCCAGTTTGTAACACCAAAGGAAACCAATACTTCAAAGGCTCCATGTTAATGTAAATTGGATGTATTATGACAAACAAGCACTCCTATATTAAAGTCAAGGTTATGGCAGGTGGCTCGCCACCTGTTATTTGTAGTTCTAACTACACAATTTATGTGTATGTTTTGGACAAAACTCCTGTAACTCCTAACAATAAATAATATTTGAAAACTCTATATACAAACATATTTTTGGTGAATGATACTAATTACTGTAAAATGTACTACAATTATATTTAAAATGGAATTATCAAAAAATAATATAAAATAAGTTGATCCATTTTGTATGAATGATGTGGAAGAAGAATGAAACAATGTTGTAGAATTCATTAATGAAAACTATGAAAGGCATTTACTAATTGAGATATAATTTATGACACAAATAGTACATAGCTTGTGCCTTGGTATACTCTTTAATTATGGATTGGAATTTCAAAATTGGGTAGGCAGATGTCATTTTATTACATGTTCTAAGAATTAGGCCCTAATTAAAATAGTGAACTAACTAATTACAACTTTGTTACTATTTACTATCAGTAATAATAGCAGTGTAAAGATTTTTGTTATTTTAACCAAGATTTTTTTGTTTGGGTAAAAAGACCATATATTTGCTATATATATTACAACTTTGTTACTATTATATATATTTATTCTTTAATTTTACTTTAGTCAACAACTATTTAAGATCTACAACAATATTTCTAAATTGAATAACAATGTTGTTCATGATATACAAATGTGTGGAAGCATAAAAAGAGGAATGGTGATATTTACTCCTGCAAGAGTTAAATTATAGTATGTAAATTATTTATTTATTGAGCATAATTTTTTAGGAGTATTAAGGTCTGCAATTACTCTGAACAAAAGAAAATGACTCTGTACACAATTATAACTTAGAATCCAGCACTAAATATAGCATGCATTTTGAAGTAAGCTATTTACAACTTGTAGTCCTCTGGAGTGAAGTAGCAATTATGGTGCTACAACTAAGCTACATAAAGATTACACCAACTCTGAGCTGTGCTACAGCTGCTTGTGTATTTCGCAGCACTGTTGCAACTTGGGGCCCTTGGGTGTAGCTTTTAGTGGGACATTATTGTTAACATTGCCTGTAGGTTTACTTAGATTTAGAAAGTTTATTTATTATATGATAAAACTTGTAAGCAGCATGTCAATATCAATCATATACCAGCTTTAAAATTAGACCTACATAAATATGCTATGAAAAGCAGTTCTAATTTTAAGTTTTTGTGTAATGCATCTACAAACATACACACAAAGAGATAGGCAGACAAAAATTTAAAAAAAAATTGTTGTTTTCTTTTGGTGTTATAAACACTTATATTTTTAAAAAATCTAGTTACAAAGGACAATGCCCTAAAGTTGTACCAAAAATTCCCATGCATCAAGATCAAAATTATATAGAAGTTATTTTCACAGTTTCTTACATCATCACGCTTCATAGATTTGATTTTTGAAGAGGGAATTTAATTTTAAGTATAAAAGTATGAATTTTGCTTAAGCTTTTGCTGAGATAGAAATCTAGAATGCAATAGAAACTATTTTCTATGAATCGTTTTTCGATTTTATCAAATATCTTAGAAAACCTTTATAAAAATAACTTCTGTACGGCTTAATATAATAATTCTAGTCTCTAAAAAAAATGTTTGAACTTGATACAACTTGGTACGATACGGTGTATAAAAAAGGGCATTGTCCTTTTATGTATAGGTTTTAACTGTATGCTATATGTTTAGGTGTGATAATGGCCACGGCGTCCCGGCCGTCGCCCGCGTGAACCAGTGAGACTCTTGTGCAGTTAACCTCCCGGGCCCGCCGTAGCGTCACCCGACCACGATGAAAATGGTGTTGTCACAACGGCAACGAGAGGAGCTGTGAGTAACCTTTCACCGTACACTAAAATACTATTTACATCACAAATCATAATCATTGGTATACAAAAAATCCTAGATAAAAGTAACAACAAAAACCATCCTTAATTATATATGTCAATGTGATAAATGACATTTTTTCTTTGTCTTTAACCGACTTCGAAAAAGGAGGAAGGTTCTTAATTCGAATATTTCTGTTTGTTTAATATTTAATTTTAAAAAGTAAAAGTCCTTGGGTCCTTGGGGAATACTTCCATAATTTCCACAAAATTTTGTAAGTAAAGAAGTGAATTTTTAAGGCGGTTGAAGTCGGTTTTTTTTCATTTCTATGGTAATACACCTGTTATAAAGCATTATCCAAGATGGGTGAGACAAGAAATTGCCGCAAACATTTTTAGTATGCCGATCGTGTAACTAGGGTTTTTTTATTAATATACATTTATATCAATGTCTATAGTAAGTACATTTATTGAAAGACCATTATTTTTTTAATGGCACATGGGCAGTGTTATCTAAACGAAAGCGATTATAGAGCCTCTAGCAAAAATGGAGGGCCTGCAAAAGTTGCCACGCTTCAAGAAGTAATTAGATTAAAAGGGGAATATGTTGAAGGATGGGCCGGATACTTTTTACATGCCCATCTGACGCATTATAGATCACATCAAACGTCAATTTATCTGATATTCGCTATCCGAACTAAGTAACAATGTTTCGTCATTGGTTTCCGCAGGGTACGTACCCACAAACATTGATTTGTAAAGCACGAACCTATGTATGTACTAGTCCACGAATCTAGTTGATATATCTGGTCTGATTATTTCTTGGTGTTACTGTAGCTTTTTCTCAGCCAACTACGTTATATTGATACTCTCATAACATCTTTTATTACGTGAAGTTAACATATGTATTCCTTTTTTTAATAGCGTAATGTTTATTAGTAAAAGATTGAACATGAAACGTGTGAGTAAAATAGCATAGAATATGATAAATTACGATACGTTAAATTTTTGTTATTTCCAAAATTGTGTAAAGTTTTAGTATCTATGATAGAATTTTGACCGCTGTTAAACCACACTTGTTAATATTGTCTATGACTATCGTTAAAGTGCATTGAAAGTATTACACCCCGATTCAAAACAAAGCTTTCTATGTAAATGTCTACTTCATATGTGTATCGACATCCTTGCTCTTATCGCGGAAGTATCGCATCCTCGCCACTATTAAAGTAGGACTGCTTTATCAGACTTATGTGGACAGAGTAATGTTACAATTGCTTCTAGTTTCCGTCTAAAATAGCATCCGAGATTAACAAGAATACTTAATAAAAAATAGAAGGAATATATATCAATACGCGAAGAAACAACTTTGTCTGTTCAAATATAATAAGGAGCATGAAATTTCGACTATACTGCAAATGTTTTAATTTAATATGCTTCATAAGTATATTAAAACAATAAATCAACCATTACACACACTACCATGCCTTTTGTAAACATCACAATCATATAACATTTAATACAAAATAAATCAAGATTTCTTCTTTGAAATATTGCGTGAATTGAGAAATGCAATATTTAAGATGAGGTTATACTATGCATAGGATATAATTTACAATACTAAAATGTGTGAACCGTTGCTGTATCTTTAGTTATTATTTGAAGTCTTTAAGTCCCACTGCTATACCAAACATATGACTTTTTTATCAAGGTATATGTTAAAAGTGAAAATTGTTATATTCTTTTTACACTTTAATTCGAATAAAATCTACTGCTGGTTTTGGTATGTCGATTTTTTCTTCAAAGATTTCTACGGTCTTTCTTGAACGTTAATACAAAAACATAGAAGAATAAGTCTGCGATCTACCAAAGGATTCGCACGTGTAGAACAATAATTATTTCTTCTTATCTTGGCCTTCAATTAATTTTATTAAGTGTAATAGATCTCGGCCTATGATGGTAATGTTGTTCGGTAAATTTTCCAAAAAAGATTACCATGCAATTGAACTGTCATTCATCTCTATGTAAAGGAAATATAATAATAACACAATTAAAATATATTTTATTAAATAGTAAATAAATATAATAAACTTTTGCTATTTTCATTGGTAAATGAATTTAAATATCCGTATATTTTATAATTTATGAAACAATTTTTAAAACTTGTACAACCATACGAGGATTGTCACTTACAACACCGTTATATTGCATTTCATGAGTTGCATCTTGGATCGTTTCCAATGTTAAGAAACAATATCACTTAATGTTTTGATGATATAATATTATGTCGTCACATTTGGCTGTACATTTTGCAAGGTAGTTAAAAAATATAAAAAAATAAAGGTCGATGATGCCAACGTAAGAGTATCCGTTCAACTACTTTGTTACGAGTTTCGAGGGTAACTGCTTTATAGCTTCCGTACATATCGATGTAACGCCGTTATTAGCAGTTATCTCGATGTATCTGTGATAACAGGTAGCGTCGACGGTGTGAGAAAACTAGTTTTCGTTTACGATACTGACCGCTAATTTTCTACTCGCAACATCATATATGTCTTCCAGCCCGATCGGAGTTTGTAGTAATTTATACTATAGATTTGATTGATGAGTTGCAGGTTATTAATTTCTTGCTTGTAGTTCGGAAACTAAATTGATTGACTAAACTGCTAATGAAATAGAATTATTGTTATAGTCCGATGAACATTGTGGTAGTGGTAGTGGCCGCGCTCGCCCGGGGAAATACCACCGCCCCTCATTAAGTCTGCATAAATTAAAGTATGCATGACTTTTGGGGATGCCGGTTGGCCATGTCTATCCTTTTATTTTCTCACTCCTGTCCCATCCCAACAACGAATTAATCCCGACCTCATGCTATCCAATAAACCTATACTATTCAATTTCCAAGGTTGACAACGCATTCGCGACTCTCCGTACTTTGCTTGTGTCTATGGGCGACAGGATCGCTTACCATCAGGTGAACCGTCTGCTCGTTTGTCATCCTTTTCATAAAAAAATCATTAGACACCTCATGTTTTTGAATTGTTCATTCGTATAAACGTATTACAAAATTAGGCAATATAAAAATAGCATGATCTCGATAGTATCTAAAGAGCTACAATAGCTTACATATTAGGTGACATATGGATCAAGAAAATACTTTTTTTATATATAAATACCAAATATGGAGGAAAAGATCACAAAGCGTGTTCAATTACAGTCGTGCCGATGACAAATGCACAATATTTGAAAGGCTTCCTCATAATGCGGTGGCAGACATAATATTACGTTAGATAAACAAATATTATGTTACAAGCATTTAAATCCGTTCTTACTGTCAATGTTCCCGATTAACGTCTCATCACATAAATAGTAGACGTCTCATATACATTGTGCTGAGAAAACAGTGTAACAATGCAGTAAAAGTCATAAATCTTTAATCTTAAGTGACGTCGCTGTATAACTAACTTTATAACAAATGTATACTGCAAAATAATTATTGTTTTTGGCCAGTAACTCAACATTCAGAGATAAGATCGATTTAAATAGAAGGCATTTAAAAGATTGTTCAAGTTTAAAAAACATTGAATCATATCTAAAATTTTGTATTTAAATTAAAAAATTATTTTACAAAATTTTGAAATGACTATCCCCAAAGTGTGTACAACCTTCCGTTTTCAGGAAGGTTGTATACATTTCATTATGAACCATATAATCAATATAACGCAGTGGAAATACTGCAATGCGCACTTCTTCCTGAATGCTGCATTAAGTTGATCTCGCTTCCGCTTTCCGACTATACTATATTTTCTAAATAGCGCTGCTCAAGTATCGTAAAGGAAACTATTGCAGTGCTTAAAGGCATTCATTACTTTTGTGCAATTATCTTAACGAATGAAAATTTCGCTATTTATTAGAAGCCGCTTTTAGTATATATGTGTATTTTAAGCCATAATTGCTGTGTCCGGGCGCTCGCCATCAATTCTGTTTACTCGAAACGAACCTGAGTTCGATCCCCGGTGCCGCCACCAATGACAGTGCCAATTTTAAGTGTTAAATTACTACGTGCGCAGCGATAAAGGGAAGCTTCGTGGGAAAACCTGCATATCGAAGAAATAATATTTCTAAGATATACGAAGTCCACCGAACCGCCTGGGGGAGTTTGCCCCTATACCCTCGTTCTAGAGGAGGCCTCAGCCCAGCAGTAGGACAATTTCAAAATAGTTTGTTACTTTACTTTTAGTATATTTATATACATGATATTTAAGGTGACAATTTTCATTTTATGTGAAAAATTGGCAACCCGCCAAGCGATTCACGTGATTTTAAATTATATTAGCCAGTCTAGACTGAACGCTTACTACTAATCCCATTGGATCTCAATTTAATTGATATCAAATACTGTGTAATTTTTAATTTCACTTAAAAAAGAACAATTCTTTATCATGTATTAAAATAACCCTAAACTGTAAATAACTACATACCAATATAACCTAGAAATTATAACTAGAAGATTACGTATATGGCATGAGAAATACTCCACAACAATTGAAAACTCCTTATATTTTCATACTTATCACATTTAAAATTGACAAAACTTAATTTAAATTTGTTCTGTATGATCTGATGCAGCATTCACCATATTTACTATACGGTCAATTTATCAAAGTGATTAAAAAAAACATCACTTTGAGATTTTTATCGCCAAAACCAACAATTTAAAATTCACATGCCTATTAAGATATTCTACGTTATTACGTTTTTCCATGTAACTGACCTCGGGACAAGCCTTAATTTGTTGGTACACATATCCCAAGCTCTTGGAATGTGTAAATATCGAGCATTAAAATTGTAACAGTTTTTACTAATATAATTTAAAAGCGAAGTACGATTGACTGATATAATAGTTGTGTCTTACGAACCATGGGGCCCAGGAGAACGGAATATGTCGAAAAGCGGTACCAAAAAATCTCATTCATTGAGATCAAAATTATATAGTAATTTTTTCCATATTTTTTTATGACATAACGTTCCATGGATTTAATTTTTGAACAGGGAATTTACATTCAGGTATAGAAGTTTGAAATTTGCTTTACATACTTGACGTTTACACAATCGGTCATAGAGATGTAGAATCTTATAGAAACTATTTTGTATAAATTGATTTTCCGATTTTATCAAATGTGTCCGAAATCCGGGTTTTCTTTACAGAAATAATTTGCTAAGAAGAAGATATAATACACTTGAGAGCAATAAAATCGCATACCTTGACTTTTTTTGATAAGGCAGTTTTTTTTCATGAATCTGAATAAAT
>JAOCPS010000005.1:666433-697985 GCA_025505425.1 Graphium colonna | reverse complement strand
ACCCATCCTATCCAATAAACCAATTGTATCCAATTTCCCAGGTTGACAACGCACTCGCAACTCTCCTGATGTTGCGTGTGTCCACGAGCGACGGGATCACTTACCATCAGGTGAACCGTCTGCTCGTTTGTCTTCCTTTATATAAAAAAAAATATATAAATCTTTTCTAGATTTCATATTTTAGACATAGCCAAAAAGTGATTAAGGCGCGGTTTTCCTAGAAATGTGATTTTGTAAACGGTTTCTTTTTTGTAATACTACATCATAAAAATGTAAAAAAAATAACCACTTATATTTGAGATCTTTTCTTAGCTCCATCGGAGGTTACACAATTGGATAAACTTTATCCGATAGAAAAAAATGCGAAACATACCTCTATTCGTCATCTTAATATTATTAAAATTGTACGAACTTTAACGAATAGAAAATCAATCTAAAATAAGCGTCTGTGATGGTGTGAGCGATGTCGGTCATAATATTTTCAATATTATAAAATACGATTGTTTTTTTCGCAAAATCAACGATTTTACGGCACCATTAGCTCCCGCTCCGTTCCGACCGCACCGCGGCATCGTGATTGCTGTCCTTGTCATTCCGGTGCGTTTGAGGACGGCTCTTTCTTTCGCACACGGATTGGCAGCATTAGCATTGAGCGCTTGGAGAACCTCGCCTTATATTACAAATACAACTATTCAAAAATAGGAGTTGCATAGCTTGCAAAGAATGTAGTGAGTAAACTCTTAGAAGTTGGCTCACTAGATGCATGAATGTTTGTATGTTTATTTCTGTTAAATGGTGTCTAGAACGATGTACATTTTATATCATGTGAACCATATTTCAAAATAAGATAAAAAATGTCCTTTTCCGTATTCTTGAAAATATGAATGCAAAATTTACGACTATGAATTGGCAAGTGACAAGCGTTACACACACAAACAAATAAGAGATGGTAGAGTATAACATCCTTTCACAGCTTTAGCTGCACTTCTACGCTCGCCCGGGTATATACCACCGCCTTTTATAAAGTCTGCATAAAATAAAGCATGCATGATTTTTGGGGTTGCTGAATGGCCATGTCTATCCTCTTCCCACTCCTCCCTCCAAATCCTAAGTCTCGACCTAGCCCATCCAATAAACCTTCTTTATCCGATTTCTTAGGTTGACGACTCACGACTCTCCGGATGTTGTGAATGTTTATGGGCGACGGGATCACTTACTATCAGGTGAACCGTCTGCTCGTTTGTCTTTCTTTCCTTAAAAAAACAAACACTATCGCAATTATAATATAAGTTAAGATGTTTATTGAAGATTGAAACAATTTCGCCTTTTGTTCAGAAATAAAAGATTTTTTTATAATATAACTACTCTCGCTGAAAAGTTGGTAACCGAGAGATCACTTAACCGTCCTCTGCCATATTTTATTTATTAAATCGTGTTAAATAAAGACGTTTATTGGCAATAAACATTTTACAAGGTCGAGAGAACCCAGGAAATAATACTTACATGTCATAATTACATCAGACAAAGGATTACAGGACGAATTAGAGAAACTGAATCAACTAGTGTGGCCGGCTGTCATCGAAGAAGCTCAAAGAAGAATCAAAGCCTTGGGAGAATCAGGTTATAAGGTAGTGGTTATGGAGGCGGCCGTGATGGTACGAGCCAAGTGGTACAAGTACTGCCATCAGCTGTGGTCCGTCATCATACCGCCGGCCGAGGTGAGAGTTTTACAGACACTCACACATGAGTGTCAGAAGCCGTACACACGCGTTTATTATGCACTAGTGTTGAGTAGGAAATTACTTGAAAAAGAGTTTGTAAAAAAGCCTCTTTTTTGAATTTACTGAGCCAAGACAATGTCTGATTGAAGTTCGGTATTACGTTTGAAGTAACGCTTACAATTATGACATTCGATGCGCTCGATCAAGTCGTCTCAATACACGCTCCGTCCTCATATTTCTATCTCGCTTGCTCGTTACGCGCACTCCATCTCGCTCTCACTCCGAAGCCCACATTCATAGAGTAAAGAGTAAGGCGACAACCGGGCCATCAAAAATGAAGTGGGATGTTTTAAAAAGTTGTGCCGCTCATACATTTTGACGTCATGTACAGGACAAATGTACTGTCTCTTGTATGTCCTACCCAACATTATTATTCGCGCAATCATGCGCGGATGTAATCATGCACGCACGCACACAAACACGCCCCCTACCACAGACGTGGTCATACACTGCACAAACTCTTTACAAATTAATACACGATTATGTACGCACAGGTGTTTATGTAAAGATTGCTGTTTAATTTATTAAGACATGATTCTAGTATATATAATACCGTTGGCCATTCTTGCACTTTTCTTTTTCTACAATAAATGTTTTTATCGAAAGCTGGCAACATGCAAATCTTCGGATATTTTAAGTGTGTATATATTTAACGGGTGATTAAATAGCTTAACATTATATTGCATTAAAGACAAAAACGGCATTTGGAATAAAATCTTTCCAGTTTTTGGGACCGGTAATAGATACAATAATAAATGAAAAGTTAAATATTGTTGCTCAAAGTAGAAGTTAATGCAAAACTAAGCTTAAACAATGGCTATTAAGTTGAAATTATAACGAGACGGTAAATATTTGCCTTAGAAATTTATAGTGATGTAGGATAATTTTAGATACGTACTCACACAATATAATCCAGATACACTCACACTTACAAATACACTCAAACACACACAACAAACACATTTAAATTTTGTCCTTAAACTAAGTCTTCTCTCTGTTTTGCTTGCCTTTTGTTATTTATTAGTAATTTTTTAATAATGGGTATGAGCCTAGTTTCCCACAACACAGGTTATCCTAGTGCGGGAACTAAAGACCTATCTTTTTAACAAATGTACTAATAAATAAAGATTATTATTGTCAGATTATCTGTCTGTTCGCCAACCAAACTTTATGCTTAAGTGTTCCTCCTAGCCAACTAAATGTTATAGGTGTTCGTGGTGAATAATTATTTATTAACATCAGATGAACCTATGATGTTCGCTTTCCAAATTTTGTGACCCTTACTCCACTTTTGTCAAAAACGTGGAGTTTGCAAAGACGGGGTGTGCACCAATTTAAAGTCTAATATTATCACAATTCTTTAAATAAATAGTTGAAGAACCTGTCTGGTTCCTCCACGCGATGAATTTCATTCTTTTTTGTATTTACATTATAAAATATTACAATTTTTTATGGTTTCCCTGACAAAATTACTCAAATGGAGATGGCTTGTTTGCGAATTCAGATATCGATATGTAGTATAATACTCAGTATCCCTACATAATATGCCACAGGCAATCAAGCGACTGCAACAGCGCAACAGTCTATCAGAATTAGAAGCAAGACAACGTGTAGAAGCGCAGCCTTCAAATATCGAGCAAGTGGCAGCCGCCAACATCGTTTTCAGTCCTTACTGGAGCTACGAGTACACGCAGTCGCAAATCGACAAAGCCTGGGACCATTTGCAAGAGTATATTAACGAAAACGCGTCTAAATGATGTTTGGATTATATCGGAAATTTTGCAAGACGAAAATATAGCGCTTCGCGTATTTTACTTTTTATTGATGAATTTTTTACATAGATTATAATCGTTGACAAAGCAATATTTTATAAAGTTAATGTGTTTTATACTCTGTCCAACTTTTTGTTTTACGTCTGACATATAATATCGCCGCTTATATGTTGTTACAATCTGCTTCAGTAACTTGCTGTTATTTTATTTCAAAGAAAAACATTTACTATATAGGTACGGGCAATGTATTTTATTACTTTCTAGCTCGAAACAACTCATCCACATGACAGATTTTTTTTATAGAGGATGTTTGGTGATTCACCGACGATATGAAAGGTATTCCGAAGATATGAATGGAATTCGGTATTCGATTGTCATATTTATGTAAAAAATTAGGACTATAATTTTAGCCCATTTCTCTAATAATTAAGTGTGGCGGCTCTGTTCAGCTGGTTATGCGCGAGGCTTTCGACACCACTACGGCTTCCGTCTTACTCCGGCCACGCGGTGTCTGCTCGGTTGAGCATGAATAATGTAATTAATTATTACTCAGTGGTAAATCAATATTTATTTTTAATAATATTTTTATTCTTCACATATGATCCCCAAATATTACGTTTTAAAGTATTGAAGGTGAACTAACCAGTCACCCTGTATATTTGTCTGTCGTGGGACAAGCTAAGTAGACAACCTCCAAAACATAATACGCTAGAACAGAGTTTCCATTGTTCTTTTTTGCTCAAAACTTCTTAAAATTAACATTTTTGTACTATGCAAGAAGTGAATTCTAGACAAATAAAATTCTGAGATATAAAGTATTTTCGCGTACTTTATTGTCCTTTTAAATTATTTTAATATTTTGGCGGGTACAACGGGTGGCAACCCTATCCGCAGTATTTGTGTTATGCTTAAAAGTCATACGTCCGTTCGATATATTTAAATCAATGTAGCAATTTCATTAACTATATTTTTCTTAAAGTTGCCAATTATGTCAAAAATAAAACAAATGGTTGGAAGGTGTATTGTGTGATATTTAACTCCAAATAAATGTAGAAGTTGCTGCCATGATGCTTATATGCAAAAATCAAACGAAAAGTTAAATATTGTGGAATGTTTTTTAGTGATGTTGAAATCGAGCAGAAAATCAGTCTAGCACATTCTAACTGTGTCTCGCAAATTTATAAGTTTACATGGTTAAAATAGAATCCTTCAATTGCTAGTTCACGGAAAGTTATAAAGACAGTTATTGCCAATTTGTATGCCTTTTAAATAAATTTGATATTTTTACATTAATTTTAAGTGTTAAGTATAGAAATAGCATTTATACTGTAAAGAATAAAACACCAATAAAGTTGTAGTAAATATATTGTTGGCCCTTTAATATGTGAACAGGTTTATTGGTGAGTTCCCTTCGATATTAAAGGAAAGCACACGGTACTCAATCGCCATCATATTTATGTAATAAAAATAGGGACAAAATTTAATCCGAAATTTTCCAATAAATGACCGTCACTCCGACCACGCCGTATGCGCTAGTCATCCTAGCGTGACATGAATTGCCCAATAATTTTTCTAACTTTAAGTTATGCTTACTCAGTAAATCAATAGTTATTTATATTCTTCATATGTGATCACTATATATAACGTCTTTGAATATTGAAGGCAACTCACCAGTAATCCTGTATATGTGTGTGTGTGTGTATGTATGTATAAAATTTATAATCTGTTTTTCTGGTAATGGTGTATTGGATTGGGAAAACTTGATATTACATGATATGACTTATGACTCATTATAAATTTGACTTCTCTTTATTTAGTCAAAAAGCATGCTTTTTTCGGTATTTGTCGAAATATCTTTGTGTGTCACAGTAAAACTTAAAAAATTACAAGCAATAAATTTATAAATATTATCTGTGTGCATAGTTATGTAGTATGTAAGAAATATAGAATGTTTTTATATACTTTTTATGTATAGTATTTACTATAGTTACTGCGTACAGTGTTATTTTAATAAAAAAAATTAAATATCTGATTCGCTTTTATTAAAAATATATCGATATTTATCACATACTTGAGCAATATATTTCGTTAACTATCGATACCAGTACGAATATTATAGAAATCTGTAAATCTTGTCCTATGCGAAGATTACTTAGAAATTAATAAAAAAAAGTTTAAAAGAAAAATCTTGTAATCCAATTGCGTCGCCATTTACCGGACTATTACAAACATTAAATAGATATGGAAACGGCGTCGAGCTCGGCTAGTTTTCATATTCAGGACCTATGACATCTCTATTTCTATAAGTCATTCATGTAAAATATATATAATATTTTATTTTTACTTAACATCTTTTCTAATATAATCAAAAATAAATAAATTTTCTCTGAATCTATTATTCGGAATAGTAAAATTGTTTTTCTATGTGATAATTCCGTCTTTTGTGCCCTTAGCTTTAAGGATTTGCAAATAAGATTAAATAAATAAATAATTCAGTTTATAAGATCTTTTTACATGTCCTAAAATTCTTCAGTGCCGTTAAATGACAGGTGACAGTACGAGGAGTAGCTAGTCCATTTTATTTCATAATCCGTCATATTAAAATAAAATAATCTAGTACGCTCCAATTATTGCTCGTAAGGTTAAATAAATAATTCCTTGTTATACTTCGAAAAGCATCCTTAATATTTGAATATCGATTCGCCTTATTAGCTCTTAACGTAATCAAAGTAGATTTGATGTCAATCATAACATTAAGTTAAGGAGGGAAAACCATTTTGAAATAACACAAAATGGATCACAATCTTATCATAGATATTTACTACAAAACTTTTGTGTCTATCAACGACGTTTGGTCATTGAGAATGGTAATGTATTCGGCGTCGTAATGTCGAAGCCAATATTTCTTGTTTTTTACTTGTTTACCTTAACTGTCTGTGCCCAAAAAGATTTAATGATTATACAAGAAGGGTTATATAAAGAAGATATAAGAATAGATATAATAGTAAGTATGCGCATATTTCATTGGAAAAAATTTGATAGATTAATTTTTAAAAGTATCGTTTGCAGGGTGAAATCGTTAAGACACATCTGAAAACAAATGGATGGAACAACATACTTTGCTTTGGAAAATTACCTGATAACTTCTACAAGAAGGTCCAAGGTTTAAACCTCACTTTCTCGATATCTAATATCGAAGTCGAGGATGACTATGACATAGAAGGAGTAGTTCCTTACCATTCTAACTTCATTATCATTGATTGCTCGAATTTTGAGCAGTTGGAAGACATCATTCTCAAAGTTGTGTCTATACCGTATTGGCATGCCTTAGCACACGTGATCCTGTATTACCACACTATTGAAGACAGCAAAATGTTAGCAAGACTATTTTATATCTTGTGGTATTACAGAGCAATTAATGCAATTATCGTACAGTATGATGATTCAGAAGATTTATTACATTTGTCTTATTATAATCCCTACACTAGTGAACCATATCGATTTAAGAATGTGTATGGCTGCAGATTAGCCAAGAAGATTGGTATGCCATTCGATGATTTTACAACTGCTTTCATCTGCGAAGAAGGTTGCGAGAGCATACCTCTTGAGTCTAAAAAACGTATGAACTTCTTTGGCACATGTCTTGGTTACGACACGCTATCAATGCACTATAACGAAACTTCGAAGTTGGAACAAATAAATCTATTTGAGAACAAGATGAAAAACATGCACGGATATCCCATGAGAGCCTTTGGTGTGGAAGTGTTGCCTTTTCTAGAAATTCAGAATCACAGCGATGGAACATACACTATGCACAAGAGGGATGCAATGGTTTGGAACACAATCGCGGAACTTCTGAACTTCACAATCAATTTGTCGCCCGCCGAAGGGAAAGTTAAAAAACCTTTCGATTACGATTTAAATATACAGATGATATTTTCGTTTTCGCACAGAAAATTTGACTTATTCCTATTCCCTGTTTACCAATTTGACCTAGTTCTTGTTCAAATAGATAATACATTTCCCTATAAAGAAAGCGGTGTCTGTTTTTTAGCCCATCGCGCTGATTTTGAAACGATTCTTTTCGATGAGAGGCTATTAATAAACAATATAGGTTTAGTTACCCAATTTGTGTTAGTTTTTATATTCAGTTGGTTCGTTTTCTTTCTTTTTAATCTTGAGCAACGCGGTCAAATCAGTTTCGATCAAGCGGGAAAAGATCTTGTCAATACTGTAAGAACGATCCTTTCTATTGGTCTCTACAATCCACCAAAACAAGGTTCATTTCGAATTTATGTGTGCATATCTCTTTGGAGCTTCTTTATTATAAATTTTTCTACCCAAGCAGCTATTATATCATTTTTCTCAGCCGCGAAAAGAGGAAAGGAGGTTGACACTTTTGCAGATATCGCTGAAAAGGGATACATAGTGGAAGGTATGGCGTCCCCTGATGTTATACTTCCAGACGACAAGCAAATGTACCGTGACATCAATTCGAGATTAATTTCCAATAAAGACTTGTTCGGTTGTGTAAAGAAAATGGACAATGACAGTCGAAGATTTTGCCTTCTCGACTGTGCCGTGTGTAAATATTTGGAAAGGAATAAAATGAACGATAAAGGAGAACAATACCTACACGTAACGCAGGACAGAGCTCACGGCCACTATCTGAATATGCTCTTTCAAAGAGACTCGGCCATTACCGAGTTATATAACAAATACATTTTGGCAATCGTCGAAGCAGGCTTAGTCACAAAATGGGAGCAGTACAGATTTACGGAGATTAAAGAGGAAGCACCAGTTAAGGCAATGGCATGGAACGACGTAGAAGGCATTTATAAATGTTACGGCCTTTTTGTAACACTGAGCTTTATGATATTTTTATCTGAAATATCTATAAGAATGTTCGAGAAATGCAAACAGTACACATCCAAGCGTTTTAAGCAAATAAGAAGTAAACGTAAAACTGATGAGAGAATAATATTGTCAAATTGATATGTATTAATGTGATTTTTCGCGGATGATTCACTTGTGTTCGAATTGATTGCAGCAAAACGTTTGTGTGTTTTAGGATTGGAAATAAAAATGCTCTTTAATTTGTAACATCTAGTCTTTATTATATTCCTAGTGTGGTTGAACAACAAAAGTTTTACGTAAAATAAACATCAAAGCAAAAACTAAACACTTGAACTTTATATTTGTACGGATGAAGTTTCTTTTCGTGCATTATAATTTGTATAATTAATAGCTGCTCTTAGTAAGTTGTAATAATACGCAGCAGATTTGCTATTTGCCTCCGTAGCCTATATTATTATTAGGTATAGGCCCCTGCTTTGTAAACCGGAGGTCGTGGTTTCGAATCCCGTGGGAAAACAATAACTTCGTCTTGTTGTTTATTGATTAGATCAGGGCAATGCGGGCTGTTCATCAGGTTGCCTGAAAGAAAAGATGATCCATGCGACGGATGGGCATGTAAAAAGTCTGTCTTGCGCCTGATCTATCTCCGGTCGTGTCGGATATTCGTCCCGTAGCCCGATGGCTGTGAGAGTTAACAGAGCGTGCCCCTGTTTCTGCGCCTATACTTGTGAACTGTAATATCTGTACGCAGTTGGTTGATCTCTGAGTAAATTGGCCGCCATAAGCGAAATTCGTTCAGGAGGACTTTATTATTTAGATAACCAATTATTAGTCTACATTTATAAGGCAATAACTGACGTAATTTGTCGTTAATTGGTTATGATGTGATATTTATTTTGATTACAGTTGAACAATTTATTTTCAGCTCATTCTGCACTTATTAATGAGGTATATAACGCCACCGCGTGCATTAGGGTAGTGTTAAATATGATAGGTAATAAATAGGTCTGATAAGTAATAAATAGGTGAGGTTGCCTAATGACAAATCACTATCATCTCCTTTCCATTCTCTATTTAGACATGTTCCCTCTTTAATGCTGACAAGTCGCTAGCCGGTAGCTTGGTCCTTGACCAGCAAACATCCTATTGAACTAGCTTACAGTTCATCCACATTTGGAATGTTAATAATTACAACTTAAAAGGATATTTAGTTATCCCTGGCATATTTAGGTAATTTAGTTAGGTTGGTAAGGGCAATAAGGGGCGGTATACAAAAATAAAACGTTAAATTAACACTTCGTCTAGAGGAAAAATCTTTTTATAATAATAACCACCAGAAAATGGATAACTAGGGTTTGTAGGTTTTTATGAACCATTCAAATAATTTCAAGGTGGTAGAGCATAACATCTTTTTACAGCTTTTGCTGCACTTCTACGGCCGTGCTCGCTCGGGAAAGTACCACCGCCCTTTATAAAGTCGGTTTAAAATAAAGTATCCGTGACTTTTGGGGATACCGGATCGCCATGTTTACCCTTTTCTTTTTCCATTCCTTTCCCCTCCAAATCCTTTATCCCAACCCATCCTATCCAATTAACCAATTCTATCTAATTTCCCAGATTTACAACGCACTCCGGCTCCTTAGATGTTGCTCGTGTCTATCGGCGACGGGATCGCTTACCATCAGGTGAACCGTTTGCTTGTTTGTCTTCCTTTCCATAAAAAAGACATGGCGCAGTCTGACTCCTGTCAGTCATTATGTAATAAAACGAAGAAGACGCACTCAAATTTCTACTTAATCAGTCCATTAGTTTTGGAGAAAATTGGCGTTAACAGACTGACACGCGAATTATCCTATAAGGGTCGTGTATTTTCCTTTTGAAATGCGGAACCCAAGTCAAACGAAATTATTTTTTAGTAAACCTCTCGCAAGGTGCGCTAACTATCCCGGTCTCCACTCTAACACGTGTCGGCTCCATCGACCATCGGTACGTCTGGAGACATGGCCAACCCACCTCCACTTCAGCGTGCTACAGCGCGCAATGTCAGTGACTTTAGTTCTCTGACAAATAACTTCGTTTCGAATTTTGTCTGCCAGTGAAATGCCGAGCATTGCACGCTCCAATGCCCGCTGAGCGATCTTGAATTTGTGGACAAACCCCACAGTAAGCCTCTACGTTTCGGCTCCGTAGGACCATTACTTGTGGGACGCACTAGTTAAAAAGTTTGGACACAAGGGATGTTTTTTCTTTGTTTCTGAACAAAGGTTCTCATGGAGCGAAAGTACCCAGAAACAATGAGAAAATAAGGAGTGCAAGAATGTGTGCTAGGATAGCATTAACAGCAATGTTTCTATTCCATACAAATGCCGTCACTTCTGCAAACGCTGAGCATACAATAGCCAGACTATTGTATGATCAGCAGTTGTTTTTTTATGAAGAAGGAGGAAAATAAGCTAGCCTCTCACCTGATGGTAAATGACCACCACCACCTATGGACTACTACAACATCAGATCAGTCGCAAAAACGTTGCCAACCTTTGAGGCAGGAGTTATTAGGTTTTTTGATATCGGGAATGATAGCAATCTTTTTAACTTAACCAGGCTCATCACTCAGGTTTGTACGAAAGTGTCTTATGCACTGATCTCAGATATCTTCTCATCTGCATAGATGTTATGTGACCAGCATGCTTTATGACCGACGCCTCAGAGTTGCAGCAACTTATGGTCACATTTCTTGGCGTAGCTTCAGATTTAAAAATAGTGTCAAAAAGATGGAAGTGATGGATGTCTTTATAAGAAATAAACAATCAAACCCGGTGATGATATACTTAATATATTCGGGTATATGGGAAGCACTATACCTTTAAAGTGTGACCTTTATACGTACATACACAGATTCTATTTTATACGTATAGGTTTTTGAATTTCAATACTTTTATTCGTAGACCAGCAACACAACAAAAAATGGCGTAATATTTAAAAAATCTACTTTTAACCAGCAAGGACATTTGCTACAACGTTATAACGATAAAAACTGTCTGCGCGAGGGGAACATTGAATAGAATATTTATAAGAATTTTGAGATAACAAAGCCAGTATGTTGTATAATCTTAAAACTTAACAAACTTAAAGATATTTTACACTTAAATGATAAATAACAAGGACACCTTAACTAACCTATATACATCGTCGGAAAGAATATCTTGTCATCTTTTTTCTGTAGATATATTAATGGAGTAAAAGTTAAGTAACAGCATATTTTCAAATCGTCCCATAGCTGGGCGAAGACCTTCTATAGATAGAGAGCACTGGGCATAGTCCGCTACGCAGTAGACTATTTTTGTGGATTAGCGAATTTCACACATCTTAAAAATATTTTTATTATTTAAGATATTGAAGTATCCTCACAAAATTTATCTTTACGGTGGAGCACTTGGGAAATCAGTACTTAAAATTGTTATCAAGATTTTAATAATTTCATTGGTGCCAGCACCGGGATTTGAGCTCAAGTGCGCTTCAAGTAAACAGATTTAAAGGCGAGCGCCCTGACATTTAGCTATCCTGGCTCATAATAATGTAATTCTTGATGGATTGAATTGCTTAATTACAAAAAATAACATTAACCTACGCATCCTTATCTGTTTTTCAGGGTCACAGTAATTTTTGAATAATTTATCATTCGGTTTTCTCCTTCAAGTTAATCAAAAATCACGTTTTATCCGATATCCATATGACGTTATCGGAAATGATGGAATTTTTTAAGTATATTACAGTATTAGTAGTCAGGTAGTAACCTGAATATTCCGTTTATATGGAACAGTAGATTGACTAAATTTTGTTTGACCTACGGTAATGACTTTCACATTGCTCTAAGTTACTAGCGTGGTTAGTCCATCGAATATCTGATGATGGGTTTGAGTGACTTGGTTCCTTGCTCACTTACATTACTAATATTATATCTAAGAGCATGCACATCACTTGAAAAAGAGAGTTTGATGGTAGCACCAGATAAAGAGGATCAAAGAATAGATATAATAGTAAGTAGAGTTAAGCTATAAGTTACCCTCTAGTTGGTCATTTCTCCACGGAGACAATAGCTCCTCCTAGATTCGTTTCCCTAATTATTAAAAATCGTGATCCTGACTCAGTTCTATTTACGTCATGCCATCGAGATCTACTCTTAGTGGTAACCAATACGTTGTATATCAGTACGAAAACTGGTGGTTTCAAGACTGGTTTGACTAGCGCTATCGCCCTCGTATCTTTTCTCGTGGAATCTTCCTTGATACGGTGAATTTCTTCAGATTTTCCCTTTCCACTGGGCTCTGATTCAATGGAGACAGATGACAGAGATCGTTAATTATTTGGGCAAGCTTTGCCAGCGAACTGTATTGTATTTTGATTGATCCGATAGCCTCATACCATTATAACGATTTTCCAAAAACAAAATCTGGAAATATCATAATATTGTGAAAGGTTGAATGCTCTACCACCTAATTATAACAAAACCTGACCAAGTATACAACTCACCCATGGTAGTACTCTCATCTTTTTACTGTCAAATTTTTACTGTCTCATCTTTTTACAATCAAAGGCAATAACCGTTGCGATTACAATTTGTGTACCTCAGCGGGTTTTAGTTCACCACTTTTGATATTCACCATAGACATTAGTTTTTGTGACTCTAATATCATACAGAAAGTTATGAAAACTAAGTTTTGTATGCTTTCTATGAATTCTATAATGAATAAATTTAATCTAAGTCAAAAAATTATTTACAGGCTGAAATAGTACGCGGAAATTTAAGAAAAAATGGATGGAACAATATTCTTTGCTTTGGACATTTACCTGACAACTTTTACAAGAAAATCCAAGACTTAAATCTCACCTTCTCGATTTCGAACATAGAGGGAGAGGAAGATTATGAGATAGAGGATGTAGTGCCTTATCATTCTAACATTATAATCATAGATTGTTTAAATTTTGAACAGTTCGAAGACGTTATAACTAAAGTGGTATCTTCCCCATATTGGCATCCCTTGGCACATGTCATCTTATATTATCATACTATTGAAGAAAGTCAGATGTTGGCAAAGCTCTTTTACATAATATGGTATTATCGGGCAATAAATGCAATTATATTTCAATATAATGATTCCGAAGATTTATTGCTTGTGTCCTATTACAATCCTTACACTAGTGAACCATATCGATTCAAAAATGTCTATGGTTGTAGGATGACAAAGAAATTGGGTATGCCATTTGACGATTTCTCAACTGGGTTCAGTTGTGAAGAGGGATGCAAAAAAATACCCATTGAATCTAAAATACGAATGAATTATTTTGGCACTTGTCTTGGTTATGAAACGCTTTCGATGCACTATAACGAGGCGTCGAAGCTGCAGGAGATCAATCTGTTTGAAAACAAAGTGAGAAATATGCACGGATATCCAATGAGGACGTTTGGTGTGGAAGTGTTGCCTTTTCTAGAAATTCATAATCACAGCGATGGAACATATACTCTTCACAAGAGGGATGCAATGGTTTGGAATACTATGGCGGAGATTATGAACTTTACCATTAACTTGGCACCTGCCGAGGGGCGAGTGAAACAGTCATTTGATTATGACCTAAGCATTCAAATGAATTTTGCGTATTCAAATCGAAAGTTTGACATATTTTTATTCCCTGTTTATTTACTTGACTTAGTGATAATAAAAATTGATAACACGTTTCCCTACAAGGATAGCGGTGTCTGCTTTCTAGCACATCGCGCTAAATTTGAAACTATTCTGTTCGACGAAAAGTTATTATTAAACAATTTAGGGGTAGTTATTCAATTTTTGTTTATTTGCTTAGGCTCATGGTTTGTTTTCTTCCTTTTCAATATTGAACAGCGCGGCCGAATTAGCTTCGATCAAGCTGGAAAAGATCTTGTCAATATGGTAAGAACTGTTCTTTCCCTTGGTCTGCACAATCCACCAATTAGAGGTTCATTCCGCATATATTTATTTATATCCCTTTGGAGCTTCTTTATTATTAACTTTTCAACTCAAGCAGCAATTATATCATTTTTCTCAGCTGCTAAAAGAGGCAAAGAAGCTGATACATATGAAGATATTGTTGAAACGGGATACATCGTCGAAGGCATGGTATCGCCCGATGTTATACTTCCGGATGACAAAGAAGTATATCGCATTATTAATTCTAGACTAGTACCAAATAAAGATCTTTTTGGTTGTGTGAGTAAAATGGAAAATGACAGCCGTAGATTTTGTTTGATTGACTGTGCCGTAGGTAAATATTTGGAAAGAAATAAAATGAACTCAAAAGGTCAACAATATTTGCACGTTGCTAGAGACAGAGCTCATGGACATTATTTGAATATGATTTTTCCAAAGAACTCCGCAATTACCGAGATATATAACAAATATATTCTAGCTATTGTTGAAGCTGGCTTGGTCACAAAATGGGAGCAATACAGATATAACGACATCAAAGAAGAAGTACCAGTAAGGCCGATGGGATGGGATGACGTAGAAGGAATTTACAAGTGTTATGTTTTCTTTTTAGCTATAAGTTTCTTTATATTTTTACTTGAAGTGTTTGTAAAATTTCTCTTCAGACTAAAAATAGTTTTGGCCAAAAAAATTAGGCAACTTAGAAAAAAACGTGTTCACAAAAAGCATTACAATGAATACTATAATTAAATAAACCTTAATTTTAGTCATTCACAATTCATTCCCTATTAATTGAAGAAAGATTTATTTTAATTTGATATTTATTTATTTTTTCTTATTTTGGATTAAAGTGTGCTGAGAAATAAGGTAATAAACATAATATAAATGTTTCATTTCATATTGGCACATCGATAATTGTTAATTTTCCAGTTGCAATTTTAAATGCTGATTTACCACGTGTCCTGCGGTGAAGGGAAACATCGTGAGGAAACCTGCATATCTAAGAAATAATATTTCTAGATATGTGGATTCTGCCAATCCGCAGTTGGGCCGCGTGGTGGACTATGCAGCCCAGCAGTGGGACAATATAAAAATAGGCTTACTTTACTTTTTACTTTACATCGATCTATGTGTGCCTAAAGCTTGTATAGATACAGTGACTGTATGTGCGTGTCAAAAGGTATAATCATATACACAATATAATATAAAAATAATAAACAATAAATGATGTACATTATTAGAACATATTACTCTGTATCACTCTTAGAATTATCAAATAATAATTTTAGGCTCGTTGCTCCTAACCAGATTAATCAAGAGATCTTTTTTGCATTTATGAAATAAAAAATAAGTAATAAATAAATAATAATGTATGTCCTTTTCTAAATTTTAACAATTGAGACAACCGTCAAATTTTATTTAACATAAGGAATAAAGCGTTTTTCAAAACACTTCGAACTTTTAGTGACAGTAAAAATACCACAGACGTATAAAGAGTAGTACTACTCTTTATACGTCTGTGAAAAATACCAGTTTTTTAACAAAGAAAAGTCATCGTCGAACCATCTAAAATTTTTAATTTGATAATTAGTGATAAAAAATACTGACTAACAAACACTTTTCTTAAAAACATATTTTAAGTGGGACACACATATGTACTAAATCTTAATAAAATTAGTTATGTACTTTCCGAACATATAGCAGTCATACCACATACATTGTGCTCCGACCTAAAATCGTTCGTCTAGTATGAAAAATAGGGCACAATATGAAAATTATAAATTATATTTTTAAAGTAATTAGGGAATTTAATAGAAAATAAAAAAAATATTATGATAAATATATAGCAACAGTATTTGCCTACCCTTGGCATCCATGCAAAACACTTCGTCTACCACTTAGTTGTGTCGCTTATACTATCTATGACAGCGTTAATGCGAAGAGGTATGTTTGCAACCAAAGCTACATACCCGTCAGGCGTGATATACTCCCACGGCCTCATTTTTGCTCTGAACTATTTTTTTCTTTCATCGCCAACGTCACTTTTAATTTGGACTCGTCACTTCAAATGATACTTCGCCACTCATCAAAAGTGAGAACGAAGAGAGACCTCGGCTTGGACTGTAGAGGGTGCCCAAGTGTGCCGAACCTCGGCTCGGTCGACGGGGATTGGAAAATTCCGATTTACATTTCTTTTATATCAGAGGACCATCTTGTACTTAACTAACTAATATTTTAATGCGAACGTGAATTTATCAGGACTGCTAATGTTATTAATTATTAGATTTTATGGGATTATAAGTTCTATGTCCACTGGTTTTAGAACTACGTGAACAATAAAAATAGGCGGAGAGCTAATATTTTATAAAGAGAATAAACAGATTTAGCGTATTTTACATTGTACCAATTCATTACATTTTTATTATTATCTGTACTTGAAATATATAGCAATATGTATATCATTCAATCACATTCAATACATTCATCTCATCAGTCAGACAGATTGTTTATGGGTGGAATTATGGTTTTGAGATATTGTGTTGATTTAAAAACATAAAAATGTGTTAATATTTACATTTATAGAAGTGATTTATTGTTAACATTAGTTTAATGGGAAATTCTTCAAATAAAAGTAATCAATACAGGGACCATAAGCAATCAGTCTTTACAAACCAAGACGGCCAAGCGTTAACAAGTCAGGTATAATATACGATGAAACAAAAACTTGCTAATGTCATTCTCAGCTGAACATACGTAATAGAAATAAACGCTTTGTTATGCCTAGAATAATATTATTAGTCTTGATTAATCTCGTTTCATTGGTTTAAACTTTTCACGCGCGCAACTTAGTACGTTTGTTTAGTGTCTAAATTTATTGTTTGGATGCTCTTTGTTATCTGAGCAGATCATTATTTTTAAATTTTTGTAGTTTAGTCTGCCCCATTTCATCGGCAACCTTAGCGGGCGTTCTTTCGTTAGCATATCAAGCAACCAGTCCGTGTACAGCGCATCGCGACCTTGGTCTCGGGTTGCTAGACGAAGGTTAGTAGAACATAAATTAAGTGTATTGCATTATTTCATTCTAAGTTATATCGATGTCACCAATGGAGAGATATTTCATAATATTGTATATTATTTTTTAATATGACTATCACAGTTTCAGGAGGGATAACTCAACACCTAAGAATGATTTAGAACGAAGTAAAACAGCTTGGCCAGTATCACACAGAGAATCTATTTTTCTGCCAGAATTTCCTATCACCACAAATTTATTACAAAAGGATTTCCAAATACTAAACACTATTGCAAAAGGTGCTTTTGGAGAGGTCATAAAAATCCAAAAAAACATTGATGGAAAAGAATATGCATTAAAAATCCTCATTAAATCACAGGTAATAAAAACCATTTCAAAACTTATTAAACACTAAAAGGACAATGTCCATTTTCACATGGCATACTGTACCAGGTTGCATCAAGTTTATACATTTTTTTTTGGAAACTAGACTTATTAACTCCCATAAAAGTACTTTTCGTGAAGAAAACCTCGGTTTCAAAGATATTTGATAAAATTGAATAATTGATTCATCAAAAATAGTTTTTATTGCATTCTACATGTCTATGACCTAAACATCATGTAGGTAAAGCAAAATTCACACTTTTATCCTTAAATTAAATTCCCTGTTCAAAAATCAAATACATGAAGAGTAAAGTCACAAGAAATTATAGAAATAATTACTATATCATTTTAATCTTGATGCATGAGACTTTTTGGTACCTCTCTTTGGCATTGTCTGTTTATTTTCAAGTTGTTTGCATACTTATTTATCTAAATAATATATATTATACATATATTATGTATTAGCATCCATCTGATGCCTGACTGAGCAGATGCTTCAATTCAATTATAATTGCATCATTCATCTGCAAAAATTTATGCATATGTCTAGGTTGTATTATTTTACTGTTTATGCTAATAAATTTTCTTATAATGTAGGTACATAATAAGAAAATTAAATATTGTGATATCAACACTTTGTAGGTTGTCATTTAAGTAATTACTCTACCATATAATTGAATAAAGAAATGGACATGTGTCTGAAAATCTAAATTGTTTAGGTAATGAATAAAGTTATATTGGTCTAATACAGGGTTTAGTTATTGAAATTAATTATTGAATTAAAGTTGGAATCAGCATTAAAAATAAAAAAAATAAATTAAATTTGTTCTATTTTACACATTTAATTTTCAGGAAATATTTGTTCTTAAAAGATTGCCATTAAGTACAAACATAAAACATTTAATTAAAAAAGAAACCTTACAATTTAAATTTTTATGAAAGTTCTTTTTTCAGTGTTAAGCCTAAAAATATAATTTTTAAGTAACTTTTCTTATACCTAGAATATATTTAAATAATAACATTGTTTAAATTGCAGCTAATAACCTTGTATAGTATGTTCGAATTACAGATAGAGAGAAAGATAAGAAAAACAGCCATTAAAATAGATATATTATTGGGTATTGTTAGAATAAATCAGTTCCTGGTAATTATTTGCAATTTACAAGCAATTAAGAAGAATAGGTAGATCTTTGTCTATCTTTTGTCATACCTGAAACTGGAATAGGCTAAAAGTTACCAAGTGCATATGATAAAACAATACCTGCTAGAGCATTATGATTAAGCTTATGGTGTAGTAGAAAGGTACAAGATTTAAAATTAATTGTAAAGTAAACTGCATGGATGTATTCGAATGAAATCCATGGTCTTAAAGGACAATGCCCAAAAGTGGTAATAAAAAATCTCATGCATCAAAATAATTTCGAATTTATGAAATATTTTTTACGAAAAAACTATAGTTGATACAATAAGTTGTCTCCAAAAAAATATGTTTGAACTTGATGCAGCTTGATACAGTTTGCCATATAAAAATGGGCATTGCCCTTTGACATCATTCTGATGTTTCTATACTGCAAACAGGTTGACATTGACTTTTGTAAGTGCTTGATGTCACTGACATATAGTTCGGTCATTATTTAAAACAATTACAAGTTTTAGCCTAATCTATGCAAGTGGCTAAGATTGGTGTGTATTTGTGGGATGTTCAAATTTAATTTGATTAAGTCTTATTTGAATTTTAACATTGCTTCATTACAACATTATCTTTAAAATATACAGTTGTTAGGTAATGTTTGACACGGCCATAGATCTGTAATGAAAATAAATGTAAGGTTTGCCTACCATCCTAATAACCACTTAGTCAAAAATTAAATGTTTTACATAATAACACTAGCTGTATTAAGATTGTACAAGTATTTTCACTTATTCCTTTTTCAAAGGATTCTATCATTTTTACATTATCTTTTTGAGAAATAATAAAGAAATGATTAAAATATATATTATGATCATTAATAAACCAAATAACTATGGTAACACTTCTTTTAAATTTGCCATAAATTTTAACATTTTCAATAATGGCTGAATTTGATTTTTATATGGGAAGGAAGACAAATAAGCACATCTTGCCCATTGACACATGCAACATCCGCAGAATTGTGAGTGCGTAGTCAACCTGGAAAATTGGATAGGGTAGGATATGTGTGTTTGGGATTAAGGATTTGGAGAGGAAAACTTAATAAAAGGCGGTGGTATTTCCCTGGCCGCCTTTGCTGCACTTTTAGTGCAGCAAAACTTGTAAAAGATGTTATGCTCTACCACCTCAAAAATTGTTCTAAATACCTACAGCTATAATTTATATCTGCATAATGTTAATAAATTATAAAGATATTTCTTTTTCATGCACATATATTACCATAAAAATCACTAGGGTCACATTTATACACTAAGAGTAATTTTTATTTGCTTCTTTAAATCTATCTATTGTAAAAGTTAAATACTTTATATCATTATGACATCATCATAACATGAAGTAAGCAATGATGGTAATAATTAATTATGGAGGAAAATACATATAGAGAACTGTAAGTCACAACTATTTTATCTAGTTTTTTTCAACAGGTTAAAGATATAGAAATATTATTTCAGCTTGAGATTGGTATAGTGCATGCCTTTATTAACAATCTATTGCCTGGCAACCAACAACAACTAAAAATTTGTATCCTTTAATCTATAATACTTTATTTTAAAGAGGCAAAATTGTTTAGGCTGCTAGAAACTCCCTATATATAAAATATTTTTATTTAGACTTATGTTTCAGGTTGCATTCTTTTTTAATTTTGTTTTACTGATCATAATAAAGAATTTGATGTAATGCTCTATATCTATTTTAGTACCAAAATATTACATAATAGTGTAGTAATAAAGATTGTATTTTTAATTTAAAAAGAATGTTGACAATAGTGTTTGTTAATATTCAAGTTTCATAAAAATTGTTTGACGAACCAAAAATATCATCCAATGTAATGTGAGGTATAAAGTATATAAATTTCAGCTCTCAAAATCTTCTCATTAAAAACAGTTACAAACTAGACTTCTTTATTAGTTATGAAGCAGTTGGGTCATTGGCTCATAAAACCTGTGCCATGGGTGCAATAAATTTATATTTTTTAAAGGAATCAAATGTAATATTTAACAAGTATAAGTTAATTATAAATCAATAAATTCAATTGTCTAAATATTACTATTAATAAACTTTGTATTTTACTATTTTTATCTCTCTGATATTTAAAAAATCTTGTGTCACAGTGTTGTGTACTCCTTTTGAAGTTGCTAAACCTAAAATATTTAATGAATATTTCTTTGGTAGGCATGAGAATAGCTTGTAAAGTATTTTTTATGCTTTTATCCCCATTCACCATATTTAAGCATGATTTATCTATGAACATATTTTTATTAGAGTTACTTTATTTTTATGACAGAACTACATTCGCTGAGTCAACAATTAACTTATAATAATAAAAGTTGGTTTTAGATAACTTTTTAAAACCATTGAATTTTAAATATGGCAGAATGAGTTTGTAATATATAAAAATTCGAACATCATTTTATGGAGACCAAAGTTTTGTGTTTCTTTTATATTATAATGTTAAGCCTGCACATCAAAAGATATATGTATATTGATACTTTGTGCATAGATATCCATTTTGGTGATATGAGGTAATAAAGAATATTACATATATACAAAAATATGCATAAACCTCCCTCAGTCAGCGAAATCCAAAATAAAATATTAATTTATATTATAACAGATACAATCTTTAAGCAATGTTAGTTTTTAGTAAATTATTCTTGTAGACAAGTATTGGTCAGTTAAGTAAGAGTGAAGGCAAACTTCATGACAAGCTTACTATATTTTGCTAAAATATGTTTAGATTTAACTGCATTGCAGTCTGTCTTTTTTATTTTTTCAATGTTTGTATAACAACAACCTTGAATTATAAAATAGAAAATAAATTAAAGGTATTAGTTTGTTTAAAAATATTAGTTAAAAACATTCAAAATTAATGTGTCTTCCACAGTGTTATAATATTGAATTGTTTTATTGGTTGAATATACTAATTTCCAGGTGTGCCAATTTAGATTGTAAAAATCCTTTTATTTGATATTAGTGATGAGCCGATTACGGGTTTAGCATAGTAGCTGACTGATTGGTTAAAAAGGGCGATAAGTTGTCTATGCTGATCACGGTTTTCAATCATTTCAAAAATTGTAAACCGCGTTAACTGCTTTAACTCGACTCGATCAATGGGCTTAATGCCTTCTGAAGATGCTGATAATCTCAAAAACTCTTTTTAAGGTAGTGAGATACTTGATACTATGCTTGTTAAAATCTTTATACATAAGAACCTCAATATAACAAACGATCATTATTGGAGACGCGGAAAAATTCAAGTTACTGAATTTCTGATCCTATTTGTTGTACTCTTATATTGCCCTTTTAGATAAATGACGTACGTTCTTACGTGTAGGTTTTCGACATATTGAAAGGACAATGCCCAAAAGCGGTAACAAAAATTCACATGTATCAAGATCAAAATTATATAGTAATTATTTCCATAATTTTTATGACATTACGTTTCATGGATTTGATTTTTGAACAGGAAATTTAACTTAAAATATAAAAGTATGAAATTAGCCTGATTTTACATACATTACGTTTACACAATCGGTCGTAGAGATGTAAAATGCAATAAAAACTAATTTCTAAGAATCGATTTTTAAATTTTATCAAATGTCTCCCAAACTCATTTTTTTACGAAAAGGATTTCATTAGTGAATATGATAAGTCTTCATAAAGTTTCAGCTTGATATAACTTGGTATACAAACCATACAAAAACGGTTATTGTCCTTTGACTTAATTTAAGCTACATCAGGTATTGTACGGGCTTAAAGTGCGCGATAAGACTAAAACTAAAATATGAATAATTAATTATGTAAACGAATAAAAATTTCAATCGCCCAATTATAAGCACAGTAATTTAAATATAATAATAGACACAAGATTACAAATATGGCCGGATTGACGGCTTTCCCCATTAATCGACAATTGGTCGGCACATATCTCTTTGATATATCGTTATTTTGAGAAAGAACTATTTATCAAATTTTGTCTCTGATGAGACAAACATTAAGTTTACTGACCTGCAAAATCAAGGGCAAAGCTAATAAAAAAATGTTTAACCAATGTTCCTCATAGTCATATTTCTATACCCCTTATTTCTGTGTAGTTATGTAAAAATGCAACAAAATTACGCCGAAAAATTCAAAACATCGTTAAATTGCGAGTCTTTGTCCATATGAGACAATAGTTTGGGTAAAAGGTAAAATTTCTTTTGTTTTCTCATTTCAGGTAGTAAGTGAGAGGGCTGTAAAGCAAGTCAAGGAAGAGGCGCGTATACAGTCTGCTTGCGGCCACCATTCATTTATCGCCGGCGCTGTCTTGCGTTGGCAAACAAAGAAAACACTCTATATTGGTACGTAAATTGTATTTAAATTTTTTGTTTTTATAGTCTATGTATTACCTAAGTAATTAAAAAAATATATAAAGTTGGTAATTTGTATGGACAACCGCTATTTTTGGAATTTTTAATTGATTTAACAATAAATGATTTTGTACGAAATTAGAACACAAAAGTAAAAAAAAATATGTAGAAGTGGATGGCGATCGCTACGCGATATTTACACAAAAATTTTGTATTTTATAAATCTATATATGCGTTAAATCAGTTACAATTTGAACCAATTGGAAATATTTCCTATATGTAATATTTACATACGTCGCGATTGGGTATGAAAAATGGCGAGTGTCCATACAAATTACAAACTTTATATTTTTTTTTCTCGAAAACCAAGCGTTGCCTAGAAAATTCGCTATACGTGTATAGCCAATTTGTAATGAATAAATATTCTCTATCAATAAAAAATATTGGTATAACAAGTAGTAAGTGCCCCATAAGGAAAAAATTACCGAGATCTTTTTAAAGAAATAAATATACTTACAGTGGCTTCGCAATACATTTTTTGTAATGTCGTATTTATCCGAAACATTCATTTATATTTAGAAAACAGTGATAGACATAAATTTAATACTAGAAATAAGGACAATCTTACCATCCCAAGTTTTCTTTTACAAAAGACGAATAAATAACTTATCGGTCAAAGTATACGCATGTATAATTAAATCCACCATATATACTAAACCAACCACTAGACCAATTATAGTGCAAAATTAAAAATTCACTTCAGCTTGAAAGCTTATTATAGTCGCAGAATACTTGGCCGATTTAAATTCGTGGGATTAATGATGTTCATACATACGTAGGTCATACAAGACAATTGTAATACAGATAATTGTAAACCTACATTATTTTAAAAGAGCAACAGCTGGCTTTCTCGCCCGCTCTTAGCAGAATCTACCGAGCTTCATCACGAACATCGATATCTGTAAAATTTTGACGTTTCATAAGAACGCGTAAACGTTTAATGTGAATAAATGTATTTTGAATTTGAATTAATGTAATTCTTTTATTTTGTCTCTCTTTCTCTTATGTAAGTTTCATTTTTATAAAACAAAATTGATATAGATTTAAAGAGTAAATTATATTTCTTAGATAATAAATATATTATATCACTTGTAAGGAAATAACATCAACTTGAAACATTTTAATGATTCACATTTCCACAATTATGTCACACACTCGAAAGTGTAAATTCAAATACTTGAGTTTCAAGGAAGATACCAAGCACTTTATGTAACGCGCGATAATCAACTCAGAAACGATTAGTAAGGTGTAATGAATTTATTGTTATTTAGGCCGGCATTGACTAAAGTTCAAAGTGAACACTCGGGGAAGTCGTGATAACCACATGGGCGTTGTATGACCCTACTATCTCATTTTAAATAAAGGTATATCTACACAGTAGTGGACAGTGAAAGGGATCAATTTGTTTATAATATTGATTAATAATTATGACAACATAATTTGTTTATATCTTGTTATAACTACTTAGGAAGCAAATTAATATGAAATGATATCCATGAACCAGTAGAAATTTCTTGCACTTTTTGGCATTACATATAAAGAACATAATATTTATTAATCTGTGTTACAATCTCTATTTAGTTATATGAAACCCTAACATATAATTTACATACCAGTTTAGATTATATAAATATTTTAAGATAAAAAAATCTATCTTTATATATTTTATATTTATTGTGTGCAAGTGCATGTCACTGAACTGCTCCTTAACTGCTAGACTGATTTTGATAAATTTTTTGTGTGTTCAAGGGGATTCAGGAATGGTCATTCACAATTTGGTCCAAAAACGTCTGTCAGGTCCAATAGTATTATATAATAACTCTACTCCGTGTTTCTTAGGTTTATTATGTTTGTCCTTGCAATATTATAAGATTACATTATCAATTATGTACAATATGTGGAGAGAAAAGAAAACATGCTTTATAAACCTATTTCTGCCTCTAAGGTGGATTTACTCCCTGAGAAGTTGCCTTCCTTCCTGGGTGACCGACCATTCCTCCACTCTTGTTTTTCTACTCTTTTCCACTTAATACTTTCTAACAAATCCTACCTAATAGCCATAAGTTTAATCAATTTCTTAAACTGATACTGCACTTCATCTCTTGGAATGTTGTATGTCGTCATGGGTAAGACTTAACATCGGGTGAAACATCTGATTGTTCGTCGCCTTATTTTATATGAAAAAGTTATAATTCTATTATTAAGAATAATGGCCCTGCTATAGTTGAACTTCCAAAATCATTATTTACGAATTATTATCTCTCTTATTTCGACTTATTAAGTACACATGTCCAAATAAAAAAAACACTAATGTATTTGTAACTATGCTCGATTTTTAACTCAATATTTGCATAGTATTAATTCTACCCCGAAATAGTTCAAAGTAAACCAAACCTAGCAAAGTAAACCTGCAATAGCTCTTTTGGTTTTCTTAAAACTGTGTTGTAGACTGTAGTGTAGTTCTGATATTGGTGATTAAATTAGCGCCGATAAGGAATGACCTACTATTAAAGGTGGTTGCTCTACTCAACTATCGTACATATTGTGTATATTATCAGTGTAATGCCAAACATTATCACTAGATTAATTCATTTATGTTTACTTAAAAAATAAAAGGAGGTCAACTTTGTCAAATTGTGTTATTGGGTTATTTGATTACAATGTGTCCACATTAATGACTAATGCAAAGGTCATTACCAAATTATTTTAGAATGTAATTAGTATAATTTATAAGAAGTGTGTGTTCATTTAGTGATGTTTTCAGTTTCAGAATACATTCCAGGAGGTGAGCTGCTAGATTTTCTAAACAAATATAAGAAATTGCCCGAGGAACTTGTCAAAATTTTTGTTGCGGAAATTGCTATTGCTATAGGTGAGTTTTAAAACCGTAGATAAGTAATTTTTGCATATATTTTGTTTTATTTTCTATAATATCCTTCTTGTCAATTTAAATTTCTCAAGTGTGAAAGTTGTCTCTAAATTCTTTGTAATGATTTATCTTTTATTTGTTTTTTGTGTCAATAAACATAATCATCAAAAAAGTAATGAAAGTTCTTTCATTATTCAGCACTTTCAAATTGTTTTTAACAAGCAGATTATATTTGTAAATTTAAACAATGTCACCATAATGTATAAAATTGTTAAAATATGTCCATATTTTATTATTTTTCAGACTTTCTGCATAATGCTGGCGTCATTTACAGAGATTTGAAGCCAGAAAATATACTCTTAGACACTGACTACCACATAAGACTAATTGACTTTGGTCTATCAAAGTGGCTTTCTATTGGCTCTCGAACAACAACACTCTGTGGTACTCTAAAATATATGGGTAAGTTTTTAATCATATACACTTTTCTGTTGTCAATTTGGCACATATATATTTTTATATAAATGTCCACAAACATATCTATTAGGTGTTTTGTGAAATGTCTAGGGTGACAAAAAAATTTTTAAAAAATTACAAAACTAGCATTGGAAATCTGTTATTAATGAGTAATCCTGAATCAATTGAGTTGGTATAAAATTTTTCTACGAAGATTAATTATTTATCTTATCATACTCTTGAATACACATTTACTGTCTGGCAACACAAGGTCGTCATTACTAAAACAGTCATTTTCCATTTCAGTGTGGGATTTGACTTGTTGCGTTTGTTTTGTGAGATGGCTCAGTGCGCTCTCTCTGTTGCCTTATCGCTGAGAGACATCGTGAGTGCGTGACGGGGTTAAAAGGAAGAACGAAGATTGTTTAATGAACAGCAAATCTAATTTAAATGGTGATTATGTCTTTTGAGGTGGTCGGACGGCGTTTTCAGTGACGTCGGCAAGATGAACGCGCGCAGTATATCGTTCGAAATGTCCATGGAAGGGAGACAAGTGGACGAGGTGATCGCGAGTATATTCCACACGGTACTATTCCACCGGTCGAGCGGAAAATTCACCTACAACAACGAAGAGAGCTATTCAATACGAACGGTCAGCTATATAGATGTGGACTGCGATTTTATTGACTTCACATACGTTTGCTGCGAATCTGATGCATTGGGAAGGATTATCAAAAGGGAAATATCGGAATTTTCGGATTTGCTGCGCACGGCTAGCTCGTCACCGCCACGTGGCTCGATAAGTCTTGAATTTTTCCAAAAAAGACGCGCCCGCTGGCCCTTTCAACCAGAATGTGTGCCTTGGGAAGTGTGGACGGTATGCTGTGAACTGACTGAATCTAGAACAGAACAGGATATGCACAGTCAACACGAGAGCGTAGTGGAAATGCTCCAAGACAAAATAGTCCACATAACCGAAATAATAAACAGACACGAATATGTACCTAAAATGCCAAGCCGCTCCGATGCAGACTTAATATTTGACACTTCATATACTGATATACAGCCATACCTTTTCAAAATACAGTACAATTTATCAGGAGCACCTCCTACTTCAGTTGGCAACACAGTGCGTAAGTTGATCCGTGACACTCTGTCCTTGTGATCTATACTCTTCCTGTGCATATTGTTCTATTGTCTATGCTTTATTTTTGTATGCGGCATCATTGCAATGGATTATACTTCTTTGTGATTTGATAAACAAGTGTGTAATGTTAAATCCATTGGATTTAAGGCAATTGATCTAAATATTGTGTCGTTTTTATATTTTTTTTAGTATATTAACTCGCACTAACGAGCATGCTAATGTATTTAACAACATACGAAATATGTGATTTCAAGTGCAATTGTTTTTGATGAATGGCAATTATGTAAATAATATATGACAATTTTGTTTTTTACTTTATCGACCATACTTATTGATTTTGCTTATAATAAGAAATGTTTCAATTTATTTAATTAGCAATTTATTATAATATTGTACTTATTTGGCACAAAATGTGTTACATGTCGACTGTTGTCTGCGTTAGAACCTAACCATACTAGTCTCTTTATTAACTCATATAGTGTATATTTCCTTTTATAGTCTGTGTGTAGTATTTGTTTGTATTCTCTAACTGCTATATTTATTTTGTGATATCAACAGTAAACATTATTATGTTATAATAATAATACTAATAGAAATATAGCTGTAGTACTATAATTTCAGAGCAAAAACTCGGAAGGCTGGTTGATGTGTCCACTCATTTCTATATTGTTTAAGATTTATATATTAATTTTAAATACATTTTAAGTTCTTAGCATGTCTCAGAATTATTAAATTAATAACAAATATTCACAAGTGAATTAGATTTTAGTTTATTAATGGTTTTTAAAATTAATTTGACATAGGTTTCTGTAAATATTTGTGTATATAACTTCCTGCCATTTCTTATGAGAAATTAAATTTATGATATCACGGTTGGAATAAAACTATATTTGCCCTAGATATATGGTTTCTATATTTTAGCCACAGCAAAAGTGCCACCGAGTGACATTTGATGTATTATAATAATAGTATATATATTTTGTGGTTTCAATTTTGAATCTTATTTTGTGATATTGCCAATAATGTTGCAAGAGTAAGCACATTTAAAAAATACATTTTGAAGTTATTTCATGTTAAAATTTTAGAATAGAGATTTATCAACTAAACATTGAAGTGTTTAACAATTTAGATTTAATGTCGTAGAAATTGTAAATATTGTACAGTATATTTGTCATTTCTATCTAGTTAAGGTTGAGGTATTAAGAGCTTTATGAGAATAAATGTTCAGCTTTGAACTTTTTAAACAGTGAAAAATATTTCGATACAATCAGTGAGTTTTAGTACATATAGTGTTCAGAATTCTGATTTTGACGTAGAAAATGGTGCATAAAGCATATTGTCTGTAGTTAGGGACATGAGTTGTGCAACAGATAGATTAGTCACATGCCTATGTTTAGTTTTTAAAAATTTCCTTATTTTTACGTGATTGATAAATTATTTGGCTATTTCTAGAGTGAATTTAGGGACCTATTCAGAACTGTAAACAATTCTTATCGCACTTGAACAATGTTTTCTACAATAAAAGTCCATCCATAGTTGAACTTCTGATTTACTTTCCTACCTCATTTTGTGACTTTAGATTAGTGTATTTTGCATCTCGATCGGAAAGACCATTTCCTACTTTCTAGTTATATTTATCTGCATTAGATTCGTCACCAAAGAAGAGGCTGTACATACTATGCAACTGCGGGAACATTGAAAATTTTTAAATGCTATTATTCTAAACGTCTTTAGATTCGTCTTTTTCATATCAGCGTTTACCTTTTTTAAGAGTAATGTCGCATTTGCCCGATTTGAAGTCTTACGTGGTGGATCCGGTGATAGGACAATATATTTTAATGTATAATAAATCATAATACCTTTATTATGTGCCTCGTTTTAAGTCGTAACATTGTTGTATGTCAAGCACACTGTAAAGTTAATATATTGTCTTTGCACACATACTATGGCCTTATTTGAGAGATGGTTTTGATATATCTTAAATGTGTCAAATGAAGGCCGTTTTTATGGTAATCGAGATGGGAGATATCTGTTGTGATGTATGAGTTCAAAAAAAAATGCAAAAAAATTTAGTCTTGTGATAATTTATACTATATATAAATATATATGTGAATAAATAATGAAGTATTTATTAATTGTTTTATTTTTATCGCTTTAATAAACAGCTATTGCTTGACGGGCAAGCAAAATTATTGATACTAGTTATTTTGCAGTTAATTTTTTACATTTACAAATCGTGTAATATTAAAGAGCATTTTATGTGACAATTCCTTATACAGATAAATTGGCGTGCCGACAGTTAAGTAACTAATCATAAAATCTGGTATTTCACACCCCGCTTGTTCAACAGGATGTACCACTTGTAGATGATGTCCGCAATTGAGATTGTCAGTTTTTATTTACATCAATTCCTTTGCATCGGTTACACAACGTATATGAATAAATATTTTAGTCTGTGACTAAAAATGCTTTGACTTTTCTAGACATTTTATCGTTAATTTGACAGGTACGAATTTGTCAGTTCCCGCCATTTTTGTAGCAAGATTACAAAAACAGAATGACAGTAATTATTCTTCTTACAAAGAAAAAGCGACGAATCTCTAGAAAACTAAATTTTATAGTCTATATAGGCTTGTCATAGTTATATAAAAATAGCTGTTGTGTATTTTTAAATATAGGTTTTGAAATGTTATAAATTACATACTTATGTTGGAAAATACTTTAAAATGATGTTGTGGTCAAAGGAATAAATGGTTTCATATCTTATATCTATAATCATATTAATGCTTACTGCACCACTCTTCTATTAGTTGTTTTTTTTTATTTCTATATACATATTTTGGTATTTCTCTTTATTGACTAGTTCTTCGACTTCGCTAGTATTAAAGTAATATTTGTCTTTTACTTAGGAATACTTAATTGTTTCCTAGAAACTTACATTTGTGTCGGACCCATCGCCGATTTTCTGTATTACCGATGCCATGCTGTCATATGTTTGTCTTTTAACTGTCTTCTTTGCCTAAAGGAATAGGCCCATCCTCCAACCCAACTTCTGTGGTGGGTTGGAATTCCACTAAGAAACAATTCCCACCTGAAAATTAACATGATCCATGCGTCGGATGGGCATATAAAAAGTCTTATATATCGTCCGTCACATCGGGATAGGAAAGTAAAGGAACAGACAGTGCGCATTACGCATACACTTATGCACTACAATATTTCCTGCACAGTTGGCTGATTTCGGAGGAGATTGGTTGCCATGGCGAAAATTCGACCAGGAAAAAATTTATACCGACTTGTATTCGAAGATCGTCTAGAATCCCTTGAAAATTAACACTAAATAAAGACTCGGACGTACCAAAACGAAATCAATTAAGCATTTATAATATTAAGATGCACATGATGGCCTTGTGCTTAGACATACAGAATAGAAGGTAAAGGAAATAGTGTATTAAGCACCTTCAATTTCTCATTGTCCATAGCACCAGAAGTTCTTAGTCGGGAACCATACGGACACGCCGTGGATTGGTGGTCTCTGGGTGTCATCGCTTGCAGAATGTTGACCGATGAGGTAAGTAAATTTAACCAATTTAAAAAAAGAATTTATTCTTTTTTACCGGAATCAGAATCATAATAAAGGCGGTTAATTTCACGTTTAGTTAGTGTTTGCGTACAATAAGCTGTATCTGAACGATTTTGGGGAATTTAACTT
>JAOCPS010000005.1:641956-657789 GCA_025505425.1 Graphium colonna | reverse complement strand
ATCCCCAAAAGTCATGCATACTTTATTTTATGCCGACTTAACAAAGGGCGGTGGTACTTCCCCGGACGAGCGTGGCCGTAGAAGTGCAGCAATAGCAATTTCGAAGCATAGTGACAGTAAGTACTGAAAGCAATTAGATTAGGAAGGTAGGTACGACGCAGTATATACTGCATCGTTTAGGAGACACATAATAACTTGGTAATAAATCACTTTGCAGTTGTAGTTTCTGCCGCCGTAGCAGATAAATTAAATAACATAAGGTGGTAGAGCACAACATCTTTTCACTGCTTTTGTTGTACTTCTACGGTCGTGCTCTCCCGGGAAAGGACCACTGCCCCTCATAAAGTTGGCATAAAATAAAGTACGCATGAGTTTTTGGGATGCCGGATGGCCATTCCTACCCTTACCTTTTCCCACTCCTTCCCCTTCAAATCCTTAATTGCATACAATAATCCCCTTCTATCCAGTATTCCAGGTTGAGAACACACTCATGAAAACAAGATTTAGGGTAAAAAATACCGTTTGCCTTATCCCGATAGCTTGAAAATTTGGATGATACATGTTTATCTACATGTTTATCGGGCTCATGGATGGCCGTGTAGAAATTTGGTCCTGATCTCTTTTTGATTGTGTCGAGTAATCGGGCTATGAAATATGCCTAAAATCATAGAGCATCTGTCGGCGTATGCTCTTACCTTTACTAATATTATAAAGCTCAATAATTTTTTTCTTTGTTTAGTTGAATGCGCTATTCGCAGGGACTACCGGTTCAAATTGAAAAATCCATTACTAGCCCATTTACCACGCTTTGGCCAATTGGAGTGGAGCATAAATGAAAATGTTTCGAGAAAATTTATGCGTAAAAAACCGCGGGGTGCAGCTAATCGCCTAGCTGGTGGATCACTTAGTAGATGAGCCATCATGACCTTTAATTTATGATGAGTAAAATTTAAACTCTGTGAAAATATTACTCGATAATAACACGCAAAGTATTTGATAATAAAATCTCCCAAATTGAAATAGGTAAAGTGTTTGATGATACAAATTATTTAGTGATAAAAGCATGGGAGAAATTTTAAAGGGAAATAATGTGAACATTATCATGATATGATATGCTTGGTTATGATATATGATTTTAACTAAATCTTGACTTAAATTAGACGTTATTTAATTTCGAGAAGAAAAATTAGAGCAGCATCATTATAAAAATATAAGTTAATTATGTCATTTGTGTTGCTTGCAGCTTACAACGTATTCGATAATATCAAGCTCATTTTTCATTTTATAGATCGAAAAACTAATAAATATATAGTATTAATTATACTACGTTTATATTAAAGCTCGAATATTAAGTGAATATTATTTAAAACCCAGGAATCATAGTTAATTGTATGCTCACAAAATGGCGCCTATTTAAAATAACTTCGGAGCTTAGTGTATTATGAAATTAACAATCAGCGCCGAATGCCGCAAACCGTGTAGTTAATTAATAAATGTAATATTGCGTTCATTTATTCCTTTCCAGCGGTAAATGTTAATTTTGTTACTATTAAAAATAACTTTTAAAAATCAAAACACGCTAAAATATTAATCGTTTATTTTTAAAGCTATTATTTTTTGTATTATAAAAGTTTTTGAGTACTCATATAGAAGGAAGATTTTGTATTATAGAAACTGGTTTTGTTTATGCCCCATTCTTCCCGTTTGTGTAGATATAGTTAATTTTTTTTTAACTTACTTCAAAAAAGGCCTTCCCCCTATTTTGAAGTCAGTTAAAAGATGAATTCTCAAGTCGGAAGTTTCTATTTCACACACATATATTTTACGCACATATCTTTGTCATTTATGAATACATTTTGAAAATTCTTTTTCTGTCTGATAGGATATTCTTCCTGAATGTACTATAGTCGTGTGCATCATCTTCATTTACGAAGCAATTTTAATTTATTTCATCTGGAAGGGTATTTTTCGAATAGGAAAAAAGGTAATGTTTTCAAAAAATCGGTTAAGAACAACATATCTTCTACGTTTTTTTTTTTTTATTTTTTATTGAAAGGAAGACAAACGAGCAGACTGCTCACCTGATGGTAAGTGATCCCGTCGCTCATGGGCACACGCAACATCCGGAGAGTTGCGAGTGCGTTCTCAACCTGGGAAATCGGATACAATTGGTTTAATGGATAGGATGGGTCAGGATTAAGGATTTGGAGAGGATAGAAGTGGGAAAGAAAAGGGTAGACATGGCCATCCGGTATCCCCAAAAGTCATGCATACTTTATTTTATGCCGACTTTATAAAGGGCGGTGGTACTTCCAGCACGGCCGTAGAAGTGCAGCAAAAGCTGTGAAAAGTTGTTATGCTTTTCCACCTCGATAAATAATATTTTTTGTATTTAGTTTCATAACATTTACAATTATTAATAGCCCTCCTGAAAGAATTACTGAAATGGAGTAAGCTGGCCTGCCAATTAAGCTATAGTTGTGGAACGTTGCACATATCAGTTATTTGGGTAAATGAGGGGGTTGAAACGTGTTCAGATTGAGATTGCAAAATATTACGTACACGCTATTTCCCGAGGAAGTTTCACAGAATGTGTATTTCGGTTGCCGCTTAAATAGCAAGAAATAAAAACTAAATAAAGTTAAAAATTGAAAGAAGGTTTTTATCCATGAAATTTAACAAATGATACGGAACGCAACGTATGCGACTCCAATTTGTATATAAAGAATGGGAAGTATAATACGACGTTATATTTAACCACATGGTGGGAAGGACATACCGACAGTGTATAAAAAAATACAATCCTATATTATCAATTGTTTAGTCAAAAATCACTTTAATATTTTTATTTTTTATAACTTCCACGTGCTGTATCGGTCACTAGTTCATCATGAAACTATGCAAGACCTCCACATCGGTAAACAAGTCGCTACACCTATTTGGCATATTAGAAACCTATGCCAAATATGGATGAGTATATTTTTTGGATTTTTTAGTTGGTTCGATTTTTTTCAAATTTTAATCTAACGCTTTATTTTTTTATTTTATATTATTAATTTGAACTAGTATCGTTTAGATTTTCATATTATGTGGTATCACACTCCGAACCCTGTATAATTCGTGTATTTATTCTTACCCTTTTTCGATTTCGTCTGGTCTCCATGGAACATGTCAGTCGTGGCTGCTTCAGGAGCTTTCTCCCTCGCTATGACGGTATACGCCTTGCCTTCCTCTTTAATGTAAACGGTCATGAAGAAGCCGCCACCGATACCCATGCTTTGCTGGTTGAGCAGACCATTGCAGAACATGGAGGCGATTGCCGCATCCACGGCGGAGCCGTTTTCCGCGAGAATTGATCTGAAATTACATTATTAGTAAGATTTTTTATATGGAGAAGGAGGCAAACGAGCAGGCGAGTCATCTGATGGTAAGCGACCTCCGTCGCCTATGGACTCCCGCAACACCAGAGGAGTTACAACAACCGCGCTTTAAGGTAGAAGTCATCTTTTTTCTTGAAGGTCCCTAAATCGTATCAGTCCGAAAATACCGGCGACGGTTGATTTCACAAAGGTACGTGGCAGAAAATGATGACGAAAACGCACTGTGGTGGACTGGCAACCATCGAGGTAGTAGCGATGGTATTTGGTGGATTGCTTTGCACGATGAACAAACTCTATACTTTTTGCACATAAAACAACTGTACAAAGCCGAATTTAATGCCGAACGATATAATCGTGTTGTTGCATCTTAACTTATGGTCTTTTCAATTCCTGTTCGCCTCCTAGAGATTGAAGCGTGTTGCCAGATATTCCAAATTATTTCTCATAAGTGGGTGTTATATAAAAACATTTGTTTATCTTCCGACCGATTAAGTTTATTCCGATAGTTAACACAGATATTAGCACGTTAAAAAAAAGAGCAAATAACTATTAAGCTTTATAATAGTATTGATAACTAATAATAAATTCTATCATTTATATAAATAAAATTATATTATGCTTTGCCTTTTAGTCGTTTTTAATTGATAAGTTGCAATTTCTTTAATCAAGACATGTAATCTTATTTCTAGCTCTCATTTGAACGTCTAACAAAATCTACCACCGGTTCAATAACCTAGACCTGTCCAAAAAACCGGCATGAAATCCGCGAGTTCATACACGACATTAAATAGTAAGTTCATATAGATTGGACTTACCAGAGCAAAGTAAGGTTTAATCACATCAATAATAATACAGAGTGACTGGTGCGTCCTTCAACATTCAAGGACGTCATATGTAGGGATCATATACGAAGAATAAAAATATTTATTAATTTATCACCGAGTTAACATAATCTAAAGTTAAAAAAATATTACGCAAGTTATGTTCATCCTAGCGGACACGGCGTGACCGGAGTTCGGGGAGGTTGATGACCTGCAGCGTGCTCAGCTGAGTAGGCATCGCGATGTAACGCGACACTTCATTCATTTATTAGACAATTTCGGCTAAAACTATGCCCCTATTTTTATTATATACGTCTGATAGCAATCGAGTACCAAGTGCTTTTTTTTATTTTCCTTTAATATCAAAGGTGACCAATCACCTGTATAGTAAAGTTGGGACTATACGTCTACTACTACGAACTAACTGTGAGAGATATTCGAACCCAATATCTCCGGTTAGACAGCAAGGACATATTCTAGGCCTAATAGGCCACAAAGATCACTCTTTTTTATATTCATAAATCATTGTTCTCAGTGTATTTTTCAAACTTACAATTTAAGGTAATTCAAAGAATTATGCCAATTCGACATTTTTCAATTTAGAAAATTTCACAGAATGTATTTATATCGAAGTTGAGAGCTTCCATGGCTCTCTCCTAGAGATTTATTTCAAAACATTTATTTTTAGATCATTCCCTACTCGAAGAAAGTGAGCTGAGCGTGAGCTGCCAAAGAAATGCTTACGAGCTTCGGATTTTTAAAACTTGTATATTAATAGAAAACTACAAGAAAAAATAATCTAACGTATTAGTACAATAATTTACATAAACATTATGAATAAATAAAAAACAAGAAAGGACAATGCCTATTTTTATATCGCAAACCGTACCAAGTTGCATCAAGTCCAAACATGTTTTTTCGGAGACTAGACTTATTATATTAACTACTACAGAAGTTATTTTCGTAAAAAACCCCCGGTTTCGGATGTTTGAAAATTCGAAAAAAATATTTATAGAAAGTAGCTTCTACTGTATTCTACATCACTATGATAGATTGCGCAAACGTCATCTAGGTATAGCAAAATAAATACTTTTATACTTTAAATTAAATTACCTAGTTAAAAATGGAATCCATGAATCGTGATATCCTAAGAAATTATGAAAACAATTACTATATAATATTCATCTTGATGCATGAGAATTTTTGGTGCCACTTTTGAGCATTGTCCTTTTGTATTTATAGAACTGGATCTATCTATCGCTTAGCTCAAGATAGAGTAAAATGGCAAAAGCAAAGGGAGGCCTATGCCCAGCAGTGGGTTCAAAAAGGCTGTTATTGATGATGATGATGATGATGATGATAAGATTTAGTATCCACACTGTATCCAGGTATCATGTGCAGCCCTGGACTTACACAAGCGACACTCAGGCTATTAGGCCTATGGCGGCAATATTACTTTTTGGTGTGGTGGATAGCCGTTTTTACCCTTTTTTAATTTCCAAACATTTTTTAGAAAAAGGTTCTAAATTATTCATGTGTTCCTATCCATAAAAAACAACGTTTTTTTTTGTTTTAAACCATCATTGAATGACGGCATTCGACATTTTCACTTATGGATGCAACGACAGCATATATGCATCTTTTAAATCCTCTGTGTAAAAAAAAAGAATTTTTGAAAAGTTAATGGTAATTTGACGGCATTTTTCAAGTGCCCAGGATCCGCACTAAGGTTAAATCCAGGCCTGATTATGGGTGCCATACGACTCATGGGATTCTACAAAATTTGTTGTGTGTTGAGTGTGTTGAAAAGGCTTTGAAGCACCAGTAATAAGTTTTGGGTGAGAATTTATTTTACAGTAAAATTGAGATTGTTATATTACTTTAATTAATTAATAATTTAAAATACAACTGGTATATTATTAAATGTTTCCAACGTAGACAATCCTAGCAAAGAGCCACGTCGCGTGCTAAGCCGCACGTACTATGCGGCCTTATCCTACTTTAACGTAGGTAATCGATTCAAAATAATTCTTCGGCTGAACAACGATAGTATATCGATGTTTATATTTATATTAACTTATAATTTTTAATTTATTATAATTACACCAAAAATATGGTAGATAGCCAGGTGGCAAAGAATAACACTCAACATACTTTTTATAACTTTTACTGCACTTCTACGGCTGGGCTCGCCCCGGGAAGTACCATCGCCCCTTATAAAGTCGGCTTAAAATAAAGTATGCCTGATTTTTGTGGATGCCGGATGGACATGTCTACATTTTTCTTTTCCCACTCCTGTCCCATCCGAATACTTAACCGCGACCTCATCCTATTCAATAAACCTATTCTAACCAATTTCCTAAATTGACAACGCACTCGCAACTCTCCGGATATTATTATGTCTATGGGCAACGGGATCGCTTACCATCAGGTAAACCGTCTACTCGTTTGTCTTCCATTCCATAAAAAAGAAATTGTACTCTAATTACATATATCTGAAGATCTGTTTCTGATTCTCTGATTGAAGATCTGCTAAATACCGAATTAAAAGCTATGATGGAAGCTGATTTATAATAAACTACTAAATAATATGATTTGACATTTGCTTACCCACAATATGGGCCCACGTGCATTAAATCGGCGAAAAAGAAAAAACAGTTTGTGGAGAGTCTAGAGTTTTATCGCAGAGACATAAATAACCTTCCAACAGATGGCAGATGTTGACAATGAAGGTAGATTGAGATTAATTAAAAGAAATAATAGCCATAAAAATTATTAAATTTCTTAGTGCTAAACGACAATTTTATACTTTAACGTTTAATATTTTTATTATTTACCAACTTCAAACGCCTTGAAAGTGTATTTTCGAAACATATCTTCTCCGTTATTTTGATTTTAAAAATAAATTACTCACCTGATTTATAAAAAAATTATGTAGGAGAATTGTGGACCTTAACAGATAAAAAAATTCAAATCAGTTCATAAGTTGCGATATGTGCGAACATTCCTAAATATTGTTATTTTTATGTAAAAAAAACTAACAAACCGATTTTATTTGAACATTTTATGAGACTATCTACGTAGAATGCGTATCATATAAAAATATTTTTAAATTGGTTCATAAACGACGGGGCTACGCGTAAAAATACATGTAATCAATTTTGTTATATTGATTTAAAAGAAAAAGTACTGAACCGATTTACCTGAAATTTTACCTTTTTATATCTATAAGATAAAAAAGAATTTTTAAAATCGGTTCATAAATAGCGAAGATATGCGCAAAAGTACACAACAAAATTATAAACATTCGAATTGAGAACCTTCCTCCTTTTGTGAAATCGGTTAAAACTGACTTCAAACGCCATAAAAGTGTACTTTCGAAACATATATTATCTGTTACTTTGATCTTAAAAATAAACTACTGATCCGCTTTTTATAAAAATTGTGGAACTATTTTGGAAGTATACGCTATGAGATAAAACATATTTTTTTTAAATCAGTTTATAAGTGGCGGAGATATGTGCCAACCATCCCTAAATTTTATTTTGATTATAAACTACAAACTACTCAATCCATTTTACTGAAAATTTTAGAGGACCGTTCCGAAAGAATACCGTATCAAATAAAAAAGAGGATTTTTAAAATACTACCGCTCTACAGTCAAGTCGGCATAAAATAAAGTATATAATTTACATGAATTTCTGGGTAGCCGGATGGCCACTTCTTCCATCTTCATTGTCCACTCCTTTTTTTGCCTAATCTGAAAAATTTTCCCGACCCGTCCTATCCACTAAACCTGTTTACTCCAATTTCCCGGGTTGACAACGCACACTCAACTCTCCAGATGTTGTGTGCGTCCATAGGCGACGGGATCACTTAACATCAGGTGTCTGCTCGTTTGTCATCCATTCGATATAAAATAAAAGCGGTTCATAAATGACGGAGATACGCGCGAATATACATTAAAAAAATAACAGAAACGTTCCTGAGAATCTTCCTCCTTTTTCGAAGTCGGTTAGAAATAGCAGTAGCTAAAAGTCTGTGCTTCGAAGACCGATTCGAAGTATTTTTTAATATAACTAGCTTCTATGTTAAATATTCATATGCCTTATAATTCACTTGGTATGCTAACAAGCGTGTCGGAAGTCCGTCGAGTGGCTATGCTTGAATGGTTGATTTACGCAAAGTAAAATAAGTCCAATATTTATTCAACAGATTTTATACATTTATCGTGAATCTAGAAGTAATTTTAACATAAGGCAAGTAAATCAGAAATCAAAGATTTAAAGAGCTGACTCGTGAAAACTTATCTCTCCACAATCTTAAAAATAAGCCTAATATTTATTCAACCGATTTTATACATTGCCCACGGGCAATGTATAAAATCGCATTTACAAGTCTAAGGTTAAAATTACTTCTAGAGTCACGACTCTAGCAGTAATTTTAACCTTAGACTTGTAAATCTGAAAGCCAAGATTAAGGAGCTGACTCGTGAAAACGGCATTAAAATCTGTTTGGTAATTTGAGAGATGCGTGTGAACAAAGAAAAGATACTTTTTTTTCTTTTCGACGCCTATCCTTTTTGATAATAAATAGACAGCGTAAAAAACACACTGGGCTCTCCTGTTTAACTACATGTACTTTATTTTACTTTACGCATAAAAATTTTGCTTCCGCGTGATAATTACCGCAAAACTAGAAAAATAACCACTAGACTCGAGATTTTTAATAAATAAAAATAAAACAAAATGAAAATCATTTAATTCAGTTCATTATTAGTCCATATATTGTTAGTAGAGTAATATTTATAGCTATGTTAGTAAAATTAAAATTAGAAAAATTATTAAAACATTTATACATTGAATTCATAAATTTTACACATTGTTGTATTTATCTAGAAGTGTTTATATAGTCTTTATATTTGTAAATTGCCGCACAATTGGAAAATTAGTGATTTCTTCAATTTTTTTATAAGATATATTATACTACTATATATTAGACTAGCCACAGCAAAAACTGGAAGGATTCAGCTTGTACACGATACATAAATAAAAATTCAAGAAAGTGGGTCATTGTTTTACTGATTGTAATTTGGATTGAAAAAAAAAAACAATTTTAAACTATTTTTTTCCCATCTTATAGTTGGAAAAAAAAAACAGTTTAAAACTATTTTTTCCTAACCCTGGTTATAATAATAAATATCCAAAGACAACATAACTACGATTATTTTCAAAGAAAATTACTAAAATCGATTTCAAACTCCTTAAAAAGAACACGAACAAGCTCTGAATATTTTATGGCACCATTTCGGAACTCTTTCAGCTAAAGAACAACTTTTAAAATCTATTCATAAATAACAGATACACATCCGAATTGAGGATATCTTCCTTTTTTAAAGTCGCTTAAAATTACCAAACAAAATAATATCAATGTGGGCGAAGGTAACTTCGCAGAACATTTGATGCCAAGTAAAATACTTAATTTTTTTTTGTACCACTACCACTGAGATAATTATATACATTTAGTAACACACTTGCTCTGTTACGATTATTATAATGTTTCAGTTTTAGATGTAAGCAAAATTATGCATGATAACAAAAAATACCTACTACCTTCTACTTTGTTCTTAGTCCGTAGCTTCTCATAATCAAATATTATTAATATTAAGAATAATATTTATATTTTAAAACTATTTAAAAAAAGGTAGTAGCAGCGGAAGCCTAAAAGATATTGGTTTAGTGTTGAAAAAATAACCAACAAATACACAAACGAGTAAATGAAGAAATCATTCCATTGAAACCGGTTTAATAAGACTTTAATAAGTTTTAAGAAGAAACAAAATATATTTTGACATTGGTACAATAAGATGTTCAAAGCCCGATATAAACTTAGCTCCGATAAGTAGACCAACTGTATCCAAGTTCTGTATTAACGCACCTAGTACAGTTTATTGTAAGGTATTGTTTTCTGGATTTGCTTCTTTGTATTTTTAATGACTAATTTTGTTGATCCTCTTAAATTCTTTATCAATAGAAAATTCTCAATACGGCGATTTTAAATTGGTTATAGTTCGTTAAGTAAACCACATTTTGTGACTGTCTTTATTTATGGAGTTAAAATATTCTTCGTAATCACATGCCAAATAATTTATTCTCAACTATTGTTGAGATTATTTTGGTAATAAACCAAAGACTTGTTTCGATTATTTCATGTTAATAAATGTTACATAATGATACATACTTATGTACATTTCAACAAGATAGGGATCCAAGTAGTTAATAAGTAAAGTATTGCATATTTAATTAAATTGTAACTCCAAATCTTTTGCTATAAACTTGCCCAATATTTTTACTCGGATATAACTAGTCGGACCCAATTCAAAACAACATTTGTCTCGACTCAATAAAAAAGATAAAATGGCGCGCCAAGGTCACTGCGCAGTCATCGAATCACAATTACCGCCAAGGTTGTTTTTGTATGTAAACACGAACAGAGACGTAGACTTGTAAATAAGCCAACGACCTCGATAACTCGGGGAAGAGAAACAAAGGATACGTTTAAATTAAAATCTTTATTGTAACTTAAATTATCATTACAGTCCGTGTACCGCTAGCGATACAAAATAAGTGTAACAACGTAAGTATCTAGTAATTAGTAACACAGCGATTTTGAGCTCTATAACAAGCTCCGAGTCGAGAATTGAGATCAGTCGGTGGAACGGTGTTGTGTCCAAAATAGAAATGTACCGGTTAGCGCCGGTTTCGTACTTGCGGCTTCGCTCGACAGCGTATCCTGCCGCTGTGTGCGAGGTAGAAGCCCTGGGTCAGCAGGAACCGCCTTGGGTGTTCCACTGATCTCAAAGACGGACGACTCTCTTCCGGTATCCGCCATAACGTCCTTTCCATCGGCATATCGGCAATCCGTTTACACGCCATAGTCGTTTGCAGCAACGCACATTTAATGCTTGTTCCCGCCCTTTTTGTTCTTCTCCGTATTGATCAGCTTAGTGACGATCTTTCTGGAATGGCCGGACGGGTCGAAGTGGTTCGTGTGCTCGCTCACCTCTCTCTTGGAACGCTGCTTGCCGCTGTGACCGGAGAATATGTGCTTGTCGTGCTCGAAATTGTAGTAATCGTATTCGTCGAAGAAGGCCTCGGACATATTTACGACTAGATATATCAAATTTGTTGAATACACACGGGAATTTGTCAACGTGACAATGTTACTGCGGATTTTGTTTTAACACAATGTTTGCGCGGCGGCGGTGGGCACGGGTTTTATAGGCGCGCAGATACACGTCACTGACCGCATGCGCGTCGATAATGTTCTCGAAGCGCGATTGGTCGCCGGCGTCCGCTTCGACCCGGTTACGAAACCTCTTGTTTGTACACACTGGTGCGCGTGTGTGCGTACGCCGGCTGGTGTTGTCAGCTTTGGTTTTATATTTTCTACTTTAAATAGTCCTAATAATAAATATAAATAACCTTATACATCGAAGAATGAAGAGATAGGTCTAGACTATATACATTTCGAATAAACAAGTTTAAATTACGAATTTACAAAAAAAACTTTTATTAACTATAAAAGTATTGATGATATTCAAGTAGCACGACAGATTTCATAAACACGTGTGAAGCCGAAAAATGTGTTCATTCGCATTCATTTCATGTACAGATATTCTTATAACACTCCTCTTCTTGTGTCGGGGGTTAAAATACAAGAACGTAGTGTGTTTAAACCAAAATAATAACAGGGAAGTTCTATTCCAGGCCAGCCCTTCATAGGTCGTCATAAGTTGTCGTAGGTCATGAAATTAACAAGTTCAGTAACATCAGTTTATTAGTTTTCATCCACTTCTATTGATGTCGAACACAAATGTTTACTCCATTTCCTTACTGAATACGTAATTAAAAAAAAATATAAATATTTAGGTCATCATAAATCAAAATGTTAATTTTAGTGAATAAAATTGAGTGGCAACACTACTACATATGCATGTACAGAATACGTGTGTGCTTTGTTCGTATTTATTTGTGCTTAAAAGGAATTATTCTTCCGTGGGTATTTACTACTAATTACCTTTTTGTTCTTTGTATTAATAACACAGTATGTCACGAAATTCTGGCACCACAACGCCATCTATTGTCGAGTAGCGAATCTAAATACTTTACAAAATTTCTACAGGACAAAAATAGTTTTTGTTTATTATAAGATTATTTCTATAGAATTAATAATATTTATTAAGTGTATATTCTGTAAAAGAGTAGCTCATTGTATTCAGTTCCATTTTATATTTTGTTTGTAACGTATTTTTCATACTAATATAATGAAACTGAAGTAAATTTCTATTGGTTTCTTTGGTAGTCTAATTTCTGAAAGTCATTCAGGGTCAGAATAAAAAAATCTTTCCGTACATACTCCGTACTTTAGGTTATTATCTAGCATAATGTCTATAAAACGAGTGTATAATAAAAACAAGGCAGGTAAAATACGGAAACATATTAGTAATTTATAAAATACAATAAACGGTATAAATAGCCATAAATTCAAATTCCGTGTCTTGTTTTATAACGTCTATAGACTTTAAAGGATCTTAGTAGACCTTAATGAAATTGGAAATGAGTGTAACTTGGTTCAACTGAAAAGATAGAATAGTTTAATCTCATCTCGATTAATGCTTAACCGACTTCAAAAAACAGGGAGGTTCTCATTGCCGATTATTGATTTTTTTAATATATTTTATGAACCGATTTTAAAAATTATTATCTGATATTGTATACTTTCGAAATAATCCAATTTTTTTCTGAAAAATCGATTCAGTGCTTTGTTTTTATTTCAAAATAACAGAAAACAATGTCTCGATAGTTCACTTTATAGCGTCTGAAGGCGATTTCTCAAATTTCCAGTGAAAATAATTTTGTTTGTCACGTACACAAATTGGTAGGGATAACGATTGCTCCTAAAAACATAAAATCAAACTATACATAAATATGCAGACTCAAAATAAATTTAAACCTTACCTTCCAATCTTTGAGCACTGTGGGGCATCTGTACATACAGCCGCTCGCTGGAACACATGAAGTTTTGAAGGCGATGGTGGCAAATGGTATATGGGGTCTGGTGGCTCCGACCTTTTCCATGCATTGTAATCAGCACTGCCGATGAGGAAGCCGCTCAACGCAGAAACGAAGACTAGTAATACTAGAGCGGTTATCAGAATCTTCGTCCGTAGTTTGTATGGCCTGTAAAGAGAATTGGTATTAGCGCCATCTGTCGTTGAATAGTCAAATATAGTTGAAGTAGTTAATAAAGTTCTCATATTTTTTTATACAAAATAAATTTATTAAAACCCGATTTTACCTACGTTACATTTAGTTTAAGTTGTACTAAGATTAAAAACTAATTAATATGCCAATAATGTACGTACATTAAATAATTTAAGATATTGGTACCATTTACAATAAATAACGTAAAATTAGCTTCAGATTTAATTTTTGTTCTTATTTCGAAAAAAAAAACAGCTTAAGTTTTATATAAAATGAAATAAAAATAAAATTTTGAAAATATATTGAAAAACAGTTGAATGTGATTATAAAATAATAAATAATATGTTAAATTAATTAAATCTTAAATGTAAAATTAATCGCAGTGTTCTTCATGTCAGATTATATAATTTCTGTTACAACACACCAAAGTTAATAAACAGTAATTTTAGGAAAAAAACTATTCCAAAAATATTCGACTCTTTTTTTGTCTCATAAATTGCTAAAATATGGTAATTCTACGTGGAAATTAGTCGCTTCTAGATAACTTCAAAGAACACTTTCTATGACATTCAAAACGCTTAAATATATTCTATCTACAAGAAAACTATTTTCATTTTCAGTCCAGATCCTACTGATACTGTTCCCTAATTACTACATATTGCACTTACTTCTCTAGATAATCTATTTCGTCACCATTGTAATTGCCATGTAACATTGTGAATCTGTTTATCGGTGACACTAGACGTATCGTGTCCATAGGTATATCATCTATTCGAGAGCTGATAAAATTCCTTCTATGCAGTCCACTCCTCAGTGTTTGTTCCATTGTGGTTATGTTTCCTTCCCCACTCACTTTCGTTTATCAAAACTATCTTAAAATCGGGAAATATCACGCTTACTGTACTAAAACGCGGTTAGCTTATGTTACACAACGAATTGTTGGAGTTTCACTATTTTTTAGCGTATATTAAAATTTTTATCGACGTTTAATAGCAGTAGAAATATGAGAAGCAAATTTTGACGTCGGCAATGTGTATAAACCGCAGATATTGCTGTGAATTTATTTGCGGGTATGGGGAAAATCGATATGAAAAACAGCTGTTTAGGCCGGTCAGCTTTCCTCGCACAGTTTCGATATTCGTACGACAGATGGCGTTATTTTTCTATCTAAAAATGGAGCGGCGTTTCATGAAACTGCTGTGCCGCGTTTTTATCCAAAAGATTAAAACGCACAAAATAGTCAGTATTAAATATATCACGTTGTAATAATTGTCTTATATATTGATGTCTGAATGTAAGAATAGAATGAAGAATTTGGAAGTTAATGTCATAAAACTGCTATATCGGTTATAAAAAACCCAAATAGAGGTTAGTTATTTTACATAATTAAAAAAGTACAAACAATCGTGAACCTTAAAAACTTAAAAGCTTGCACCTTATTTTTGTTGCCAACATGTTTTTTTTAAGCAAAACTGACTAAGATTTACCGTTATTTGTCATCATTCCTTCTTCTTTCTCCTACCCTTTATCCCAAGTTACTTGAGGTCGGCTTCTAATCTATCCAAATTTTACCTGAATTTCAGTTTTAACGCAGAGCGACTGGTATTCCACAATTCAATGGAATAAACTAAATTCGAAAGATGGATTAGTTGTCAGAATATTTGAAAGCACTGATATCCTATAACGACTGCCAAAGATGTCCTTGACAATCGGGGGATTTTTTACATACTCAGCCGATGCATGGATCATCTTTCTTCTCAGGTAATCGGGTGATCAGCCCACATTGCCCGAACATAACCAAGAAACAAAAACACAAAGTCATTGTCCCCCCGCGGGGTTCGAACCCACGAACTCCGGTTTGTAAAGCAAGCGCCCACACCACTAGGCTACGGAGGCGGAATGAGTCCAATTAAAATAATCCCGAGTACAAAATACCCACATTAAAGTGTTAATAATTTAAAAGCAGAGCTTTAATGTCATTTATAGTAATAAGAAGTTTTATGTAAATTTATTAACTGTTCTTTTAGTATCTCGTCCTTTCGTTAACTAAGTATACCGATATGCAATGGTTTCCGCCTTAAAAATTAAATTTTTTGGAACGAAATTCCTTATGGGGCGTTGCGGAGGAGTACGCTAAAACGTCCGTAAGGTAAGATTCATCGTATCTATAGTCTATGTGTGATGTCTATAAAGTATCTAATATATAGTGGGATGACTGTATATTATATATTTACATATTTACCTACTTAATTCTTTATTTAATATTATTGCAGATTGTTATTATTATATCTTATTCATGTACATACACACACACACACACACACACAAGCGCGCGCACGCACGCACGCACGCACGCGCACACACAC
>JAOCPS010000005.1:623779-635031 GCA_025505425.1 Graphium colonna | reverse complement strand
AACCGCGATAAAATCCGTAAAGTTGTTTAATTTAAAATGTCAAATATTCGCGTAAGTCTTAGAAATAATATTGTGAAATATAGCGTATTTGTTAATCTGATGCATGCAACTATTACAGAAATTCTTCTAAAATCTGAAAATTGTTAATCGGAAAAACAATCAAAAATATTTTCTTTTTCAGATTCCAACTCCCATTGCCTTACTAGTGGTTTCGAGTGTTGGTGTTTGTTAAAGAGTGATTTAGCTACCTCCATTTAAGAAATCATTTCTTAAATGGAGGTAGCTAAATCACTCGTCAGGGGAACCATAAGAAATTGTAATATTTTTCAAACTAAATACAAAAAAGAATGAAATTCGTCACACAGAGAAACGAGACAAGTTTGCGAATATCTATTTATTCAAAGAATTGTGATAACATTGGGCTTTAAATTGCTGCAAATCATATCTTATTGCGAAACCCACGTTTTTAACAAAAGTGGACGTAGCTGGTTTGCATATTAAAGTATCGATACATTAAAACACACCACAAAGCATCGATTATGCAGATTATCATAAACAATAATGCAAGCGTACTTAACTACAATCACGTTGATTGTATTAACACAAAAATTGTGATTTTTTTTTATCTATATAATATAAAGTTACAATTGGCAGTGAACGTATTCACAAAACTCTTGTTGTTACTAGTAAATTTTTAATCTGCATCGCCGCAGAGACGGAGCACAATATGGCTACTAGGTTGGCGGGAAAAAATGTCTGCAGTTCTAGTAGTGTTGCCAGATTTTAAATGACATTTCATCCGGGGCGAGTTAACCTCACATAATGTACAAAATTAATATTATTTAATCAGACTTTAGACTTTACATAGTTTAAAATGTTAGTACATACAGTTACAGGAATGAAAATTGGACAACAAGTATATCAATTCATTAACTACTGCGTGTACATTACAATGATCGTATACAAAGAGATATCAATTTAGTTACGATTGTTAATTATTTATTTAGGCAATACTAAGTTCTTTCAAATCCTATTGTTTAATATGTAAAAATATTTTATTGTGTCGCAGCTCTGATTCTTAAATATAACTTCTTTATATAAGAAAATAACTGCATCTACGTCATAATCCTAAAAAAAATTAATTGAAAAACTTTTAATTTCGAAATCTTCCACTTGACAGAGAACATGAAACCATGCCACTTAAACGCAGTACATCAAAAGAGGAAAGTTAAGAAATGAGTCCAAGAATTAGTTGGCAAGGGAGTGTTGCCATTAACAAGCGTAGGCGATTCTTACCTAATATTTTATTATTGCAAGTAAAATAAAATGACGTAATTTTTATTTATTTATTTTTTATTAATTAAGATAACAATAGTTTATATGTATATAACAACACTAGGAGACACTTTTTAAATATATTTTTTACAGTTTAATCACAGAGCTTTGCTTAATCTTATTATTTACAACAGAAGGCACTATATATAATGATGAACCTGTTCAAAATATATATGTTTCGAATGGTTTGTAAAAGCATGACGCATTAGACGTCTTCCGACTTTTACCGATTCACATCGAATGAATGACGATGAACCAACCCGGCGAAATGGAGAGTGGACGAGGCGAACGACGAATGACGAATGGGTCGTGCGAGTAAAAAAATTGTACGCTAAACTTACATTGTTTATTCGAATTGTCCATGTGGGCAATGCTCTTGAGCACTTCGCTCGCATTGCCATTTCGGTGCACTTTAAATCTGCAATCGGAAAAAAGCTCAAGGTATAGAGAGGTCCGGCAGGGTGGCTCGGTGGGAGCGCGATACACAATGATAGGCGACTAACGTAATCGTAAACCACAAATGAAAAGAAAGAAACAATAATATATGACCGAGGCTTAGATTAGAATGAAATGGGTGCAAATCATTACCACGGCTCCGCGACGCGACAGGGGCGCGCTGGGATCAGTATTGGGCAGTCGGTTGGCCGTTGGTCATTGCATGGGCGGTTAGTGGGCTATTAAAGTACGATCGTATGATTAAATGGCGGCGCCCGTTCGCTCTGAAATATGATAAAGGGCACATGACAAGTGTCGGGGTGTGCGACCGCTTGGCGATCCCGCGGATACGCACTTGAATACGTCGTCTCGCTTGCGCTTGCCGCCCAGCGACTGCTTGCGCCCGTTCTCGTCGCGGAAACATGGCGAGTAGCGCTTGTCCAATTTCTGCCCACCAGTGTTAGAGGCCTGCATCACGCCTGCAACAAACGGCCAAGTCGTCAGTTGACGCTCGCATGCGGCAAAACACCAAGCACTAGCTCGTGTATTCTTTGCATTTGAATATAAGAAAGGAAAATTAAATTAAAATTATTGTTCAATGTATGCATGGATTTATCTAGTCTCTCAGTCGGCACGATAGGAGATCTGTGCGACTCAAATAATGCCCAGTCGGACGTTTCGCCCGAATGACTGGTGTGCAAGTTACATTACACGAGCATTAGCTGAGCGTAAGAATCTACTATGTGGCAATTGTAAGTTATTCTCATATTGATGCAAATTGCTAGCGTTATTTAAAAAAAATGGATAGTGGATACAATATAACGGTTAACGTAATTTTAAAAAGGGTTTGTATATCTTTTGTAATGTGTTTGGTGTGTGTTGGTGTTTTGCGTCAGTTTGGGTCAACGTGTATGTGTGTGTGTGGATTGTGCGTGTGCGTTTATAGTCTCCTGTGGGTGTTTTTGTTGGCACGTTGTGACGGGGTCGTGTGTTTGTCTCTGCGTGGTACGTGTTTGTATGCGTGTGTAGGTTTAAGTAAAGGTTTACAAACCCACAATGTAAAATTACCGCTAGGGCGCTATTAGGGGCGGTTGTGTGGAGTGCCGCCGGCGTCGCTCCGCCCGCCGCAGCGCCGGAGCCCTTGCGACAACAAGGAAACTAATATTGTGTTCCTCACCCGAGGCACCCGCTCCCGCTTCCGCTTCCGTTCGCGCGCTCACACCGCCCGCCGCCTAACTCGCTAACCAATCACCCGCGTTTCCTATCACTTCCTAGCGCCTATACTACTACTAGGGCTGCCAGCGTTCGACTGATTCAGTACTACTAATATAGCACTGTAGAAAATAAAATCACGGAAATTTCACTCTTAAATTTTTATCATTACACACTCCTCCTTTGTATCTTTTTTATCTCTGTCAGTTCACAATTAAATAATGTTGCAATAATATAGTATTATTACGTACTGAGAATATCATTTCATCACATATATAGACAATGAAATATATTTGAATATTATATACATTTTTATATAACCGTTGGCAGCCCTAGCTCTCGCCCAACTTTTACCAATTTCACAACCCATTTCGTTTCCCAAACTTTTGCTTGGCGATGTTTCACAACTTCAAATAAGAAATGCTCGATTGCTAATGGTAAAAGTTTCATTTCACTTAATTCGTTAATTAAACGTTTGCTATTTAAAACCATATAAATCGAAACAACTCAATTGAGATTAGACCAAGTTAGTAATAATTTGTGTAAATGATTGGTAACTCTACAAGTAATTATATTTTCTGTTCTTTTATGTTTTGTTCTGAATTTTTAATAATGGAAATTTCAATATGAAGGCTCAATAGAGAAATTAAACTTTATATTATAAAAATTTAAAGAATTACTTGAACTTCAGTTAATATAATGGTATCATTAGCGTGTTTTAATATGACAACGTTACAGTCTAGAAGCATGACAAGAACTGGTTAGAATGTCGCGTACGAATGCCAGCCTTGTTGCATATTTACATTATTCTTGTTTCCACGGCGTTCCCACGCCTTCGCGTCTTGTAAACTTGGAATTTTTAAAACACACAAGTAGAGCGACTCGTAATATAAATCGATGATAAAGGATGTTCAATTCGGTCATGAATATCGTGAAGTTAACACCAAATTATGTCAAACAAAATTGAGATTAAAAAGAAGAAAAAAGTATTGAGTAGCGATTGTACAGTGGAAAGCAAAAATGTTACAACATAAAAAAAAAATCTACACGTATATTCGATGCGGATAAGAAACGGCTGAAGTAAGAAATACATCGATGTAGTCGGCAGGGCGTTTTAGGATCACTCTCATGCGTCTCTATCATACACAATTTGAAATGATGTTTACGGACATGAGAGCAATAAGGAGAGACTATTTTTTCTTAAATCGCTACGTTGTCAGATCGATCGCATATATTCATTGATGTACAAGATCCTAGATACACTAATCATCATCTCAAAAACATCCGAAGCAAAAAACTTCAATCATAACTTTTCCCGCGTTGGATATTTCTTTGTACTGTGCTATTCAACTAAGAATGTGCACGAATTTCATCTCAAGTTACCAAAGATCTGTCAAAAAGTACAATATCTTTCGATTTGACAGATATCACTCGACGAAATAGCGGGGGTAACATTAAATTTTCGAGACAAAGAATTAATGTCGTTGCTGTAAAGGTTACGTAAAACTGGAGGACGGTTTTGATTGTGAATTTTATCCGTGTATCTAGGGTTTATTTATACATCAATGCGCAGATTGTAAAATTATTAAATCGATACGAAACACCCGATAAATAATTATCGTGTGACGCAAATCGGATAAGGAAGTGTCGATGTCGAACGATCGACAACGCGTACAGTGTTCTTTATTCAAAAATAAAGTTATCAAACAACCTCCTTACTGCTCCGTATGCAATTACATCAAACAGTACAGTTTGAACACAGTAAAGTAAAAAAAAAATCGCTAAGAGAATTATGAATAATATTATTATGGATGGATGGATACACAAATGTCACGAGGTAAAATACAATGGCAATATGGAATGATGTATGCATTCAGCGAATTTTTTTTTTTTCAAAAGCGTTACATAGCATATTCTTTAGTCGCTGCTGATATTAAAAGTATTGAAGCTCACCTTTGTATCGCGGTACGAAGTTCTGGATGTCCTCGGGAATGTTCTGGTAGAAATGCAGTTCGCGGATGTTCAGGGGCTTGATTACCGTACTGTCGTTGAGCACCAGCAGCCTGGTGTGCCCGCCAACCTGCAACAATCGATATTGTATTCGGCTAGTTATTTTGTTTGTGCATCGAAGACAAGAGAACCGTACTAGGTGCCGGATAAAAATATTTTGAGACTTTTAATACCTTTTTATTACTATAGATTATTTACACAATTTAAAACTCCTTTTCGAAGTTTTTGAAAGAATTCTATAGTAGACGATAATTATTTTCTGACCTCAAACGCCTTCTTTTTTTTTGTATTTTTTTTTTGTTTAATCGGACCACCGCGTAACTATACCCTTTTAAATATAAAAAGTATTTTGAAAATAGGATCATAAGTTGCGGAAAAATCAGCAAACATACATACAGTGGAATTGAGACCTCCCTTTCTTTTGATGTCGGTTGAAAAGAAAAAATTACTTTATGCCTTGGCACGCGGTGAATTCCTGAAACGCCTTCGTAGCCTAGTGGTATGGTGCCTTGCTTTGTAAACCGGAGATCGAACCCATGATCGAATCCCGTGGCGAAACAATAACTTTCTATCGTTGTTTCTTGGTTCGATTAGGGCAATGCAGGCTGATCACCCAATTGAGTGAAAGGAAAAATGATTCATGCGTCGGATGTAAAAGTCGGTCCTGCGCCTGATCTCGATCTCGTGTCGGATATCCGTCTCATCGGGCTATGAGAGTTAAGGAATAGAGAATGCGCGTACATTTGTGCACTATAATATCTCCTGCGCAGTTGTCTGATCTCTGAATAGATTGGCCGCCGTGACCGAAATTTGATTAGGAGGATTTTTTATTGCTATATCCCATAATTACTTTAAATTAAACAACATTTCCAATATATAGATATATATGATAATGAAAAAACCAAGTATCTTCGTCATAGGCCTGTTACACAACAAGGCTGGCAATACAAACATTAGGTCTTCGGTCTTACGTAGTCTAATTAAGGCGATTAAAGTCGTTGCGCAACTTAATATAATTTCCTTGTTCTCGCTGGAGGCAACCCTATTTGTAAATGGTGTTATAATGGAGATACGAATCATCTGGTAGTTTATTTATCATCAACTGTAAATCACATTGCCCCAAATATTATTAAGCGTTGTCTTTCAGTATATCGAATCGCGGTATGAACTGTAAAGATGGGCCTCGTTACGTTACCTGATATGAACGAAATTTCAACGTGGCAGTATTTTCGCTGGACAATTAGTCTTTGCGAGTCCGTGTAATGCTTTCGTGGTCAAGCTGCTAAATTAATGCAACAGCAGACGATAGTGAATTTAGCATGTAAATGGCAAGCGTTTACAAAGACATAAATGCTCCCGGCTTTCTTTTATTTTCGAACTTAATATTTTGTTTTTGAGACCTACGCGAATATTAGACATTTTTAAATAATACAACTTTACGGATTTTATCGCGGTTTATTTTTAAATTTACTTATTATTTTCCCTTCTCTTTGCCTATCCCTTTTCCCTCTAAATCCTTAACTCCGATCTATCCTTTCCAACACAACAAAAAAAAATAGTCGAATTGAGAACCTCCTTCTTTTTCACAGTTTTTGTTATGGAAAGGAAGACAAACGAGTAGACGGTTCACCTGATGGTAAGCGATCCCGTCGCCCACAGACACGCAACATCCGGAGAGTCGCGAGTGCGTTGTCAAATTGGGAAATTGGATAACATAGGTTTTATAAAAATTAGGAGGGGAAAGGAGCGGGAAAAGAAGTGGATAGACATGGCCATCCGCCATTCCCAAAGTCACGCATACCTCAGTAAAAGTGCAGCGAACGCTGTGAAAAGACGTTATGGTCTACCACCTCTAATCACTACTCTACATTAGCAGTTCACATTGAGACATTTAATTTGAATGCAAACACACATAATGTGGGACAACTAGTAGATAGATATTGCCACATCTAACAGTTCCAAAAGCGTAAATCGACAAACAATGCAAAGTGTTGACAATAGCTAGTGGTATTTTGAGCGCTTTGTACTCTTATCGAAGACGATATCCGATAACGCAAGACGACCGATTATTGAGGCCATAATGTAACTCTATTTTGTTCTTATCATTGTGGCATTGCATTTTTCGGGTCACAAACAGTGATAACCGTTTCAAAATAATACAAAACACTGACTCACAGTCTCGCATAGATGGTTATAGATGTAGATGATTTTTTTTTATTTACACGTGATGATAATACGGCTCTTGCTCATGAAGTTATTTATATAATGGTTACTATGTACAAAAGCTAACATTAGAATTTGTTAAAGATACTTTTAAACAAGCGAACAGATTAGGATTTTCCAAACGTTCGTATGGCATAGTTCAACCAACCTTTCCATAGGTTTTGTGGTTTTTCTTTAAAGTAGATATTTTTATGTATTAAAAACTGTTCTACAATTTTTTTTTTATATGGAAAGAAGGACAAACGAGCAGACGGTTCACCTGATGGTAAGTGATCCCGTCGCCCGTGGACACACGCAACATCCGCAGAGTTGCGAGTGCGTTGTCAACCTGGGAAATTGTATATAATAGGTTTATTGAATAGGGTGGGTCGGGATTATGGATTTGGAGAGGATAGGAGTGGGAAAAGTAAAGGGTAGACATGGCCATCCGGCATCCCCTAAAGTCATGCATAATTTATTTTATGCCGACTTTATAAAAAGAGTAGAAGTAACACCGCTCGTGTTACTTCCCCGCACCAGCGTGGCCGTAAAAGTGCAGCAAAAGCTGTGAAAGGATGTTATGCTCTACCACCTTTAAATCCGAAAATTTCGTCATCTATTGGAAGAAAGAAGCAAGACTTACAAATCATATATAAAACTTAATTTGGTATGCGTTCATTTAATAAAACATAACCAACCTTTTGATTATTCAACGGCTGCAAAGGAAGCTTTCATTAGGGGACAAATATTTTTACCTGTTTTATAATTTTTTTAATGTTCAGTTTATTTTCATACCCATCTTAGAAATTGTTGCAATAAGTGACAATTATAAACATATCGACAATACATGTTTGAAATATTTGTATGTACAATATAATTCTCTCGTCAGGTGTAAAATTATAAAGTGTAAAATATTATCCACCATGTCACTTTATACTTCGTACGCTTCAACCATGTCCGAGCATAATGTAACCTTTAATGTATTTCGTACCATTTTAATAATTAAACAGAAGCCTTTTTGCTAACACTCTGCGCACTCGGATTAACTATTCCCTTGCGGACAATACTTACAGAATAATGTATTTTCTGCTTTGTATAAGAATCGAGGCAGAGATATTATTAAAATATAAATTTTTGAAGAAATATTGATATACGCACATTTGTTCATGATATTCTTACTTTCTTCTTGTAGTTTAATTGGAACCCAATCGACAAATGAATACAAAAATTCGTTCTGTCCAATTACTGCTGATCCGCTCTGTACTTATTTAAAAACACTGCAGATCAAAGATGGATATCAGTGTTGTGATTTCTCTTTGACACAATGAACCTACGCGTATATTCTTTATACTGAACCGACGAGATAAACTGACAACTGCTTGTTTTCAGTTTAATGTTGTCATATTATTTACACCGGTTTTTTAACGTAATTTATATTTTTACTAATTGTTTTATTTAATTAATGTCACGTACGCAACCACTGCGGTCAAAAGGAGGAGAGGCAGATGGAAGGTAATCTCAAAATAATATAAGAAATTGGCAATGTTTAGAAAGTTTATTTTTAAAGCTTATAAAATGTGTTCTAATCCAAATGGTTCAAAATTGTCATGCTTTTGTTTAAAAGGAATTGTGTTGTAATTTAATCCACAACAGAAGCGGAAAAAGTGAAGAAGTAATTTTAAATGAGTAATCTCTGAGTGCTTATGAATGCTTTACACATTGCGGCAGCCGCATGCCAAATAAAATTGCACACTGTTTTGTCTAACTATATCAAATAATACATTTTTTATATTTGAAATGAATAATTCTAAATGATATTGACTGTGTTAGCGGCGAAATATATCTTCCGAAACTCAATTGAAACCATATTAACCATAATTTGTTAATAATTTCATTTAATTTTTAATTATTTACACGGAACCCGGAAAAACGCTCCAGCCATCTTTGTGACCTAACAGACGTGCAAATAAAGTTTTTAAAATTTACTCTGTATTGGATTGTCCAAGTATCATTTACATTTACATTTTTACTGCCTTGGTGGCTTGGTCTTATTAGTCAGTTACTTTTTGCTTTTGTCTTTAAGTTGGTTAAGGGCATGGCCCGAAAATAAATATGGTCATACAAAAAGTCAGGCCTTCGCCTAATGTGCCTCTGATCATGTCAAATATCCATGTGAATGGTAAACGAGAGCAAATAATCAGATAGGGCACTTGTCTCTGTATGCACTATAATATCTACTGCGAATGATCTTGTGAAACTTCACCAAAGATTTATGTTGTAATATTAACATTTAAAGTGTAACATAATCATAACAAAAATTGGCGTTATATGATTAAAGGCTTTGTTCAAAAAACAAAATTACTCTCAGAATGTTTCATTCCCCAAATGGGATAACAAATTACCGAAGTACACATGCATTTTTAAATAAGTTGTGTACCTAGGGGCAGCAAACACGGACGACGTTGTTTTATTGGCCATAAAACACATTTACCCCGATTAAGCCGAACGTCAGTGCTGACAACATATACGTTAATGTTTCAGTGCATATTGTTATGATAATAACACATTACAATATTTTCAACTATATGTGATTAAACACATTTACAAAAAGGTTTTTAGTTAAGTATGTTTAAAATTTTTAGAGAAAAATAACAAATTGATAAGTCATAACATTGTGCACCTATGTAAAAATTAAAGAAATGCAATAAAAACGCTGTATTATTCAAATACTTGGAAAAAAATCAAGCTGACTAGTATATACGTGGCATTTATGGTACGGTGAAAGACAATTTCATTATAAAATTGACAAAATATATAGACAAACCTAATATATAATATATATAGTTATGTACTAGAAATTCTGTTATGATTTTCACGTGCTGGGCCTAGTATAGAGCTAAGCCGAACAAGATTGGATCACCCTGGGGAAAGGAGTGAAGGTGCTTGCAAAGTTTCCACCAGGAATGCAGAATGAAGACCAACACATTATATCTATTAAAATCTTAACACCAACTGAAGTATAGCTAGCTTGATTTCATCTCAGAGGTGTATTAGTAATGTACATTGAAACTTCATTCAGATGTTGGCTTTTTCATTATAATTAAAAAGATTCTTCACAAAAATGTATCAATACTATACGCAAAGGTTACTTAAGATATTTAAGCACATGCTTAGGTAAGTAGTCGTCTAATTTATAAATTGTAGCAATATACACATGAAAAGGTATGACTTTAGCATGGAATCATTTAGTGTAAGCATTCGTTTAAAAAGCCGTAAACTCAGACATTTCAGTATTTGGCCGTAAAAGTAGAAACCTCCTTCACTGCGACGGAATTTTATCGAAAAACAATAATGCTGTAATCACTATAAAGTAAGATAAACTCACGAAACAGTACTATTCGGGAGAAAACTGACATTTCACTTTGATGAATGTTTGAATGTGTTTGTTTGGGTTCGCACCTGAAGACATACATACGTGTTGGAAATCGATTTTATTTATTTAGGTCAATTTAAGGCTTTTTATTCACATACAGCCTGTTTTAATTTATATCTCTACTTTTCCAGTAATACGTATAGTTTAGTTTTCTTGCTGCTATTGGTAGACACAGGAAATATTTTAAAATTCGTCAAACTATGTATTTAGTTTAAAAAACAACCAATATTTGAATGTGTTTCAATGCAAAATCAAATACGGCTGAGCCAATTTAAATGACATATTGTGTATGTTAAATCAGTCAGTCATCAGTGCAGAAGCATCTAGAAAGATCAAAAATCTTTTAGAGCTTCATCTGGCAATAGAACCGGTGGAAATTGAGTGTTTCTACGAGCTTAAGACTCTAAGTTAATAGAGTCACGCATGTGGATATGCGTGATATGTCAAATCACTATGGGCGTTCGCGATCTGGTATACGGGCCCTTATCGCTACCGCCGATGATTGTTTTTAATCGTTAGCTGGAGGTAGAGCAATCCTTTCACAGCTTTTGCAGCACTTTTAAGGCCACGCTCGTCCGGGGAAAGTACCACCGCCCTTTGTAAAGTTGGCATAAAATAAAGTATG